>VMDO01003841.1:0-135565 GCA_007922755.1 Pedetes capensis
AAGGAAGGAAGGAAGGAAGGAAGGAAGGAAGGAAGATGGAAAAGAGAAGGATGTCCTTTTCCCTGTGTTCGTTCTGAACCTCCCTTCCCACACTAGGAATTGTGCATCCCTTGCCTGAGTCTTTCCCCACCCGATTTCTACATTGTATCATTGGAAATGGACCTAGAAATGAGTTAAGTCATGTATATAAAAACAAAAACTAGAGAAAGAAATTATGAGGTAGTGAGATAGTGGATTACTAAGCAGTAGGATGAGTAAAGGTTTGAATTTTTGCTTCTGCTTTTCAACATTTTGCGTTTCTGGGTACTTTCCAAATTAGGCCTCAAGCCACTACCAGAATGGGCCATCTCACCATGTTCCTCTTTTACTTTTTTCCAAGGATGTTATCAATCATGCTTTCCCAAGGCTCATGAGCTATTTGCAAGGCCAAGGGGAGTCTCAGTGGCTCAAGGCGGGATTGCTTTTTGCTGCAGGAAGCAGCAGGAATGAACCCAGGGAGGATTTAGTCTTGCATTGCTCTCTGTTTTAAAAAGAGCCCAAGAGAGCTTTGAGCACTTGAAAACAACCAACATGACTTGACCATTTAAAAACAAAATCCTGCTGCAGCATTCCAGAAAGTCCAAGACAAGCACAGCACTGTGCAACTGGAGGAGGTCAGTCCTCTGGGACTATTTCGTGGAATTAAGAGGAATGACTTTTAAGAAGTGGCTGTCTGCGTGAGAACAATCAGGGACTTTTTTTTTCCCCCGTAGGGCTGAGCTCAATGCTCCCTAGTCATACTGCAAAGGTTGGATATAAAATGAAACAGGAAAAACTAAATATATTTTCCAACTGTCTCTATGTGGCCAGCAGCCAATCTGCCTAGAATGGGTGATGAATCTCCACCTAAAGCAGCAGAGAAATGGGTTGGGTTATTTTTTTTTGTATTTTGCTTTTCCAGTGCTGCGTTTTAGTTATTTTAGGTATGAAAGGGTTTGAAGTTTAACAGGAAAGACAAGCAGTGATCGGAGTTTGGGATTATAAATATAATTCTACTGTTAAACACATGCAAAATGATACATCACTTCTTTTAGCCTTAGTTTTCTGATCCATAAAATGACATAATAATGGTGATGATTCTGCTATAAGGCTGGCTTCTCTCGGTTACTCAGGTCTTGGTTTCAAGGGTACCTCCTACTGTGATCTAAAGCATCCCCCTCCATCCACATAGCCACTCTGTCACGGTACTGATTTCTAATTCCTTCTCCAACCCTTGGATTTTTGGTTGTTGCCTGGATCCCCTACTTAGAGTATAGGGATTATGGAGGTAAGAACTTTTTATTTCTAAACTGTTTTATTCTAAATAAATATTGTTTAGTGGCTTCTAGGTCCAGGCACTGTTCTGTGTACTGGGGATATATCAGTAAGTGAAATAAGGAGACCAAGTACTTGTATTTAAATAAAGAATTTAGTCATTAAACAAATAGGAAAATCATGTTATAACTTGTCTAGTGATAATTGGTGCTTTGAACAAGAATAAAACAGGTAAGGGCATAAAATAGGTCATTGCTGTTGTTAAGTGCCATTGAATTGGATCTGACTCATAGTGACCCTATGTACAACAGAACAAAACACTCCCCCACACTGTGCCATGCCCAGCACTATTGTCAGTGCTTCTCTGCTATTTATGGGGTTTTCAATCGCTGATTCTTTCAGGAGTGGGCTCCCAGGTCCTTCTCCCAAGCTGAGAGCACCCGATATTCCCAAGTGGTCTCCCATCCAAGGACTAACCAGGCCTGGCCCTGCTTAGCTTCTGAGATCTGATGAGATCAGATGCAAGGGTGGTATGGCTGTGGACAGACAAACAAACAAATAAACAACATAGATCATTGCACGAGGGTAAAATTCATACACAGTGGCCTTCTCTGTATAGATAATACTTTAGCACAGACACGAGGAAACTGAAGAAGTAACACCTGCATATATTTGGAGGTGGTATATTGCAGAAAGTAGGAGCCTCATGGCTAAGGCTAGGTTTGGTTGTCCCCAGGGTCCTGTGGCTGGAGCTGAGCAAGGGAACACCACAGGGTAAGAGACGGAGAGGGAAGAACTCATAATTCATAGCAAAGACTTCTGATTTTATTCTAAGGAAGAGGAGAGGACTGGCTGATTTGGGGTGGAGGAGTGACTTCAGCTTGATGGGGCCCCTTGTGGCTCCAGCATGGACAACAAAAGGAAGAAAGGCTTTACTAGACCAGTGTGACTGGCGGAGATCAGAACAATAATATAAAGAAATAAAGGTGTTTGTGGGGGTGGCAGTAATGGCATTGGGAAGAGATTTGATTCCAGATATATTTTGAAGGTAGAGGCTACAGGATCTCCTGGCAGACCAGTCATGGGGTGAAGCAGGGGCAGAGAAGAATTAAGGATGTCCTAGGTTTCAGCTGGGTGCGGTGGTGCACTCTGGGGGTGCAGCCCAGGGAAAGAGCATTTTCAAAGTATGTTCAAGGTCTTGAGTTCAACCCCCCAACAAAACAAAACAAAACAAAAGGATGTTCCCAGGTTTAGCCAGAAAAACTGGGAAGAGATGGGGGGCATGAGGAAGAAGGGTAGATGCAGAGATCAGTTTGGTTATAGAGGCCTTTGTTAATTTTTGAGATACGTATTAGAAACCCAAGTAGAAATACTGAATACGTTGGACATGCTGACTCAGAAGTTCAGGGGAAGATACACAAGCTGGAGAGAATGAATTTAGCTAATACCATCAGATGGATAAAACTTAAAATCATCTTTTTTACCATTGTATTTTCAGTGCCTGGCAGAAGTTGTTGTTGTTAGGTGCCATTGAGTCAGTGTCTAACTCATAGCGACCCTATGTACAACAGGCAAAACACTATTGTTAGTGCTTCTCTGCTATTCATTGGGTTTTCAATGGCTGATTGTTTTGGGGGAGTGGGTTGCTGGGTACTTCTCCCAAGCCTACAGCATCTGGTGTTCCCAGCCAGTCTCCCAAGTACTAACCAGGCCAGACCCTGCTTAGTTTCTGAGATCTGATGGGATTGGATGCCACAGTGGTATTGCTGCAGGCCTGGCAGAGATAGGCACTCAATAAATATTTGCTAAATGAATGAATGAATGTTATGAGAATCAAGAAGGTAATGGATATGGAAGCACTTTTCAAGCTATAAAACCTTCTTCAAATAAAAGGCTACACACAATGTCCTAATATTATGATTGTCTTATAAACAGAAAATGTTTGAATGAGCACGAGAGCTTAAAGAACAAAACTAACTACAATTAGAAATCTTGCCTCCAACAGAAACAAACTCCAGATGGTTTCTTTCCTTCTCCCTCTTTTGATATTTAAAGTTGATACTGCTTAATAATACAATTAAGGGCAATAAAACACCAGAGAGAATGGAATATAGTGAAATACAATAATTTTCTTTCTCATAATGATTCTTCAAATTGTCAAAAGGATTTTCACAGCAATTATTTGAACTGTTTCAGAAGGAATACTTTTTCATAAGGTAAGCCTAAAATCCCATGGCTTTCATATGAACTTTTCTAGACCAGATCATTCCATAACTCTAAATTCAATTGGCATTATTTTGCATTGAATAAAAAAGAGACTTGATTTCCATCTTCTTGCCTTTTAAGTTGTAGTCTGATATTTTAATTTTTTAAAAGGTGATTGATAAATCTTGTTGGGAAAACTATTTGTTTAGGGCTTATATAATAACCTCAGTAAAATTCTGTGGACTTTTTACACACACACACACACACAAAAAAAAAAAACCCCACATGATAGTAATTATAAGTCAGATATTATAATTTCCCTCTACTGGCTATAAAAATATAGCAGGCTAAACGTAGGTTTTTTGTCTTTGAATGACAAGTGTTGTAATATGAAGATAAACTTTTTTTGGACCACCAAAAAAGTGGAGAGGTAGGTAGGTGGGTGGATGAATGGGTAACAGGTGGAAGGATGAGTGGATGGAGGATGGTTGAATGGAAGGAGAGATGGATGGGGAGAAGTATGGGATAGGGAGAAAAAGATAGCAGACAGACATGAGAGGAAAAGAGGAATTGAGATATAACTTTTAACAAGTTCCAAGAATATTCCAATAGAGTAAAAATAGTCTCTTTAACAACTGACTCGTATAATTGCTATCCATATAGGAAAAAAATTAACTTTGATACTTATCTTACATGATATACATTAATTAACTTGAAATGAGCCACAGATGTAAATGTAAGATCTAATCTACAAAATATCAAGAAGAAATCATAGAATAAAAAGGTGTTGACCTTGATTTAGCTAAAGAATTCTTAGGACACAAAACCACAAACCATCAAAGAAAGAGTTAAATATATTAAAACTTTATCAAATTTTAAATATTTTCCTCTTTGAAAAACATTGTTAGGAAAGTGAAAAGTTACATCAAAGACTGGGAGGAAGTACTTGTAAAATATATACCTGACAAAGTCTTCTGGTTAGATCATATAAAGAAATCTTAGCATTCATGAATTTAAAAAATAGGTGAACAATTTGAAGACGCACTTTGGCCAAGAAGATATATGAGTGAAATATAAGCACAGGAGAAGATGCTCATCATTATTACTCATCAGGGAAATGCAAATCAAAATCACAATGAAATTCTACTTCATATTCAATAGAATGGCTCAAATTAAAGCACAGTAATAGCACTCAGCCACTGAAAACCCTATGAGGGTCGCTATGAGTCGGATACCGACTCGACGGCACCTAACAACAACAACAACAATAATAATAATAATAGAAAACTGACAATGACATCTACTCTCTGGGCATAAGGAAATAATAGGGACCTGATTTACCCTTCTGCTAAGAGATGCTAGAAAACTGAGTAAAACATATGAAATGATAGTTTTCAGAAATTGGACAATAGGTAATACAGAACTATGATCACTGGGAAAAGGGCTAACCAGAGTGAATCTTATAATCACATCAGCTTACAACCTGAAAGCAGTTTCCAGGATTCAGTAACAGAGGGAAAAAACAGACAGAGCCCAATAATCTCTTCAAGTTGAAGAGGCAGAAAATGGAGTTTCAGGAGGCCAAAGTAGCTAGGATTTATAGGTTAGAATACTTGGAAGGAGTGATCTACATAGAGGAAAGCATTCTAGAAATTTGTAGAAGGATCCATTTGGGACTTTTGGTGAGAACTGATAAAGCATATCAAAGCAGAAGAAACTGAATTACTGTGTAAAGTAGGTGGAATAATTTTCAGAGCTCATGCAAGGCTGGAAAGGGATAATGTCTCACTAAACAGAGTGGAAAGACCTCCTGACCTGCAGACATGCAATAGGACTTTCAGAAGCCTTAGTAGTGACATTAAAATGGCGGTAAAGCAAGATGATCTGAACTTATTCTAAAAGTTTCAAAAGTATGCTTTGAAAGCATCCAACTGATTACAAGTAATTTAAATACATACCAGAAGAAAACCTAACACTATTTAAATAAAAGTAACAAAATCAAACCTCTAAAACTCACAATGTGTAGCATCCAATCTAAAATTACAAAGCTTGCCAACAAATTAGAAAAGATGATGCATAATCAAAAGAAAAATAAGCTGATAAAATCAGCTCCATAAATGAAACATACAATGAAACTATTAAATAAGTGCAGCTGAAAAGCTATTTTAAGCCAGGAACCATGGTACAGGCCTGTAATCCCAGCTACTAGGGAGGCTGAAATGGGAGGATCACAAGTTTGAGGCCAGAGGCAGCCTGTACAATTTAGCAGGACCTGTCCTAAAATAAAAAAAAATAAAACGGGTCTGGGGTATAGCTCAGTGGTAGAACAATTGCCTAGTACACAACGCTCTGGGTTCAACCCCTTTGTAATGCAAAAATCTAATTAATTAATTAATTAATTAATTGAAAAGTACTACTTCAAATATGTTTTATATACTCAGAAGGTCAAGTTAAAAAATGATGGGATTAATCACAGAAGACCACTGGAGATATAGCTCAAGAATGCAGTACTTGCTTAGCATTTATTTGTGAGGTTCAAAGCTCTAGTCCAGCACTGTAAATATATATATATATATATATATATATATATATGTACATACATACATTCATATGCATATATATATACACATACACCTATATATGATATATGTACATACACACTTATATTCAATATATATATATATTTAATACATACACACACACACACACACACACACACACAGATGCTGGGGCTTAGCTCAGTTGGTAGAGTGCTGCTCCACACTCTCTGAGGAACCAGGTTGGATCCTCAGTATGTGGCAATCCACTCCTGAAGCAATCCTGAAACAATCAGCCATTGAAGAACCTATAAGGGTCACTAGGAGGTGGACACGACTCAACGGCTCCTAACAACAGCAATATAGTGTATGTGTGAGTTGCGGGGCTTTGTTTTGTTTTGTTTTGTTTTGCAGTAGTGAGGGGTTGAACCCAAGGCATTGCACATGCTAAACAAGTGCTCTACCACTGAGCTGCATCCTTAGCCCTTTTTAAATTCCTTTTGTTTTGAAGCAGAATTTCACTAAGTTGCAGAAGCTGCCTAAGGATTTGAAGTTGTGATCTTCCTGCCTCAACCTCCTAAACTGCTGAGATTACAGGTGCAGGCCACAATGCCCAACTATATTTTATATTTATTTACTTATGTTTACAAATGGGTAAAAGATTTATAAAATATATGATTCATTAATTTATGTTTATATATTTATATTTATATAAGGAGAAAAGATCTGGTAACCTAAAGATGTAGTAATAAAAACAACCTAAAATGAAACAGAGATGCAAAGTGAATTCTTGTTGTTATTATGTGCCTTTGAGTTGGGTTTGATTCATAGCAACCCTATGTACAATAGAACGAAACACTCTTGGACACTGCACCATGCACATGATCTTTTTTATATTTAAGCCCATTGTTTCAGACACTGTGTCAATCCATCTAGTTGAAAGTCTTCCCTTTTTCATTGACCTACCACTCTCCCAAAAATGATGTTCTTCTCCTGGGACTGGACCCTTCTCACAACATGTATAAAATACATAAGACTCAGTCTAGCCATCCTTGCTTCCAAGGAGTAATCTGGTTGCACATCTTCTAGGATGGATCTGTTGTTTCTTTGGCAGTCCATGATATATTCAGTATTTGTCTCCAGCACCATAATTTAAAAGCATCAGTTCTGGAAAATCAAGCCAGATTCAGAAGAGGGTGTGGAACCAGGGACATCATTGCTGATGTCAGATGAATATTGGCTGAAAGCAGAGAATACCAGAAAGTTGTCTATCTCTGTTTTATTGGCTATGCAAAGGCATTTGTGTGGATCATGGCAAAGTATGGATAACATTGCCAAGAATGGGAATACCACAGCACCTAATTGTACCTATGAGGAATCTGTATATGGACAAGGAGGCAGTGATTTGAAAAGGACAGGGAAATACTGCTTGGTTTAAAGTCAGGCAAAGTGTGTATTTAGGCTGTATCTTTTTCCTATACCTCTTTAGTCTCTATGCTACGGAAATCATCTGAGAAGCTGGACTTTATGAAGAAGAACGAGGCATCAGGATTGGAGAAAGATTCATTAACAACCTGTGTTATGCAGATGACACAACTTTGCTTGCTGAAAGTGAAGAGGATTTAAACATTTCCTCACGAAGTTCAAAGAACAGAGCCTTCAGTGTGGATTGAACCTCAACATCAAGAAAACAAAAATCCTTTCAACTGAGTCAATAAGTAAATTCATGATAAAGGGAGAAAAGACTGAGCTTGTCCACAATCTTGTTTTACTTGGTTCTACAATCAATACCCATAGAAACAGCAGTCAAGATATTAAAAAAAATGTATTCAGAAAAACTGTTGCAAAAAAACTTCTTTAAAGTGTTGAAAAGTAAAGATGTCACATTGAAGATGAAGGTGCGCCTGCCTCATGCCATGTTATTTTTCAGTTACATTATATGCTTGTGAAAGCTGGACAACAAATAAGGGAGAGAAGAAAAGAATTGATGCTTTTGAAATATGGTGCTAGAGATGAATACTGAATATACCGTGGACTGCCAAAAGAACAAACAGATAGATCCTAGAAGAAGTCCTATGAGAGTGTTCCTTGGGAGCAAGGATGGCTAGATTGTGTCTTATATATTTTGGACATGTCGTCGAGAGGAACCAGTCCCTGGAGAAGGACATGATGTTTGGAAGAGTGGCAGAGGAGTGAAAAAAAAAAAAAAAAAAAGGAAGACCTTCAACTAGATGGATTGACACAATGTCTGCAAGAATGGGCTTAAACACAAGAAAGATCATGTGCATGGCACAGTGTCAAGGAGTGTTTTGTTCTGTTGTACCTAGGGTCACTGACTTAGACCCAACTCAATGGCACCTAACAATGAGAACGAAGAATAAAACATGAGAGAGAAATTGCCAATATTAGGATTAATAGAAAGCACATGTCTACAGATCCTGTTGATACCAAAAAAACCCCTATATCTGATATGTTCATATGGTATGAAAGGCTTACAATCTCACACAGTATCCCAACTGGATAAATTTTCATTCAGAATAATTATTAACTGTTATTATAAACTATAGGTTGCGCCAAACCGTTCATATATACCTCCAACAGCCCTGTTGGGTTGATGTTTGTTTATATTTTGTAGATGAGGAAACTGAGGCTTATAAGGGTAATTAACTTGTCCAAGGTCACACACACGGCACAACCATTTATCTATCATACTCATTTCATGGTAATATTTGTAGCCTCATAACTATCTCATCAAAATGAATCTAAGAGCATATATTGTTTTCTTAAGGAAGAAAAAGGTGTTTTTTAAAACAATTTTAAAGCCTGAAAATCTTGAAGAATGGAAAAGCTACTCACTGAATTGCTGCCACGGTTGCCATGGAAACCTGAAAAGAGACTACATACACATCAGTTTTACAACTCCATCTTTTAATAGGTGTAGAATATAACCACAGGCTGCTGATTCCTCATGGAAAACTCAGAGAAAAAAATCCATCTAATCAAAAAATCTCTTCAGCTTCTCAAATTTAACAAAAATCCCAATTCGCAGAGTAAGTTGAACTGTGCCAGATGGAATGGATAATGATTCTCTTTTCCTGAAATGCTGCCCATCCTCTGCCTATTGAGACATAAACTAAGACAATAAAAATTAAAATAATACTGAAAGGCAAGAACAAAAAGCTACAATGCATTTGACAAGTGTGTCATAAGAGCCAGATCAAGAGGTGCTCACAAGGGATCTGTGTAGTAAATATCACTGAAATAACTATGCAAATATAAATTGGTCCCACTCTGGCAATGAAGGGAGCCTACTCCCTTGGGAGCAAAATGAAGCACTCTGGCAGCACAGACTTCCTCTGTTCAGTATTTCTGCATTGCTTAGGTATGACCACTGTCAATCCATAGTGAGCTGTCACAGTAAGATGAAATTTTAAAATTGAGTAAGTCTATTTAACAGAAAAGAGTGATGTCTTTGCATGTCTAAATTTGGGTCCTTTAGCATTTCTCTCTGAATGCTGATTTGAAACATTAAATAAGAAAACTGAAGCAAGAATAGTAAGTAAAGTAACATGATTTGCTAATTTTTCATAAATCATATGAAATCATACTGATTTAATCAGTAGAAATGATTAGGATTGGTTTGGTTAAAAAATATGGCAGAAATCTTAAAGTAATAATAGTTTCAGCAACATAGAATTTTATGTCTTTTTCATTTAAAAGTCTGCATAGGTCATCTAAGGCCAATTTGGCAGTTCCACTACCATCATAAAATCCAGGTTTCCCAGCTTTTTACTCTACTACTCTCAGCACGTGGCTTCCAACTCGTGACCCAAGATGGCTGTATGAGCTGCAGCCTGCACATACACGGTAAGGTCAACAGAAAGGAGAAAGGAATAAATAAGAACATTCCCTTTCCCTGTAAGGACACAGACCTAAAGTTTCATTTACTTTTCTACTTGCATCCCATTGACCACGTTCTATGTCTCTTGGGCTACCTGCATGCCCCAGAAAAAGAAAAAAAGACCCGTATGAGGTGCAGAAATAACCAGAGAAAAAAGAGGACAGTTGCTCTCTGCATAGTCGAGGGCCACAGGAATCAATTTTCATTAATTTATTCCTTTGTTTATATATTCAGTCAAGGGACATATTAGTCACACAGTATACATCAGGCTTTATGATAGATTCTGGAAATAAGAAAGACAATAGCAACACAAAAGAAACCAAATCATGTCAACATAATGTTAAAGGAATTTCATAGATGTAAAAAAAAAAAAAAATGTAGCCTGCAGCTGTAGCCCTGTGGCATCCGATCCTGTCAGGTCTTAGAAGCTAAGCAGGGTCTGGCCTGGTTACTTGGATGGGAGACCGCCTGGGAACACCAGGTGCTGCAGGCTTGGGAGATGGACCCAGCAACCCACTCCCAAAAATCAATCCACCATTGAAAACCCTATGAGCAGCAGAGAAGCACTGACAATGGTGTTTCCCCTGTTGTATGTAGGGTTACCCTGAGTTGGATACCCACTCGAAGGCACCTAACAACAACAACCAAAAGTAGCTAATTTTGCACAGCTACAAGGGAAAGCTTTCAAGGACATTTCCACAAGAAAATGCCATGTCAGCTAAGTCTTTTTAAAAATTAGGGCTTTGCCAACTCTAAAGGTGGAGAAGAGCCTGGAGGAGGGAGAAGAAGAGTTGCTGGGAAATGCTGGAAAATCGAGTAGGCATTTCAGGCAGAAGGATGAACAGATGCAAATGTGACAAAATTTGGGAAAGTATGGCTTGCTAAGGATGCTTGGCGGTTCCAAAGGACTTGGAATGGGGATGGAAGGAATAGGAGAGGAGCAAGGGAGGAATTCTAGAGTGTGAAGCTGAAATACAGGCAGGGACCCAGGGTGAAGGGCTTTGTAGACAGGTTGGGGAGCTTGTACCTCCTTCTACAACTCAGTGGGAAGCCACTGGAGAATTCTAGCAATGGGAAGACTGCAGTGAGGTTGTGTTTTGAAAGATAATTGGGAGCGCATGTGGAAGACAGATGGGAGATAAGCATGACTGAAAGCAGAAAAACTGTTCACTTACCAAGCATTTTCTGAGCACCAACTCTGTGCCAGGCACTCTGTGAAGTGCTAAAGACACCAAATGGAGTGAGTGCAACAGACACAGGAACGCTCCAAGGAGCCACAGAAAACAGAGAGGCACAAAGCAATGCTAACAGCACTCTGCAACATGTGATAAGTGGAAAGTGGAGGGTGATCTGAGAGGGCAGTAAAGAAAGTGCTTAAAGATACTGGGATGAGACCAAAAAAAAAAAAAAAAAAAATGTCCTGCAGAGAAAAGTGAACTTTAGTTGTTGTTGTTGTTGTGTTGTTAGGAAACATAGCAACCCTACATACAACAGGCGAAACACTATTGTCAGTGCCTTTCTGCTGTTCATAGGGTTTTCAATGGTGGACTGATTTTTGGGAGTGGATTGCCAGGTCCGTCTCCCAAGCCTACAGCACCTGGTGTTCCAAGGTGGTCTCCCATCCAAGTACTAACCAGGCCCAACCCTACTTAGCTTCCAAAATCTGATGAGATCAGATGCCACAAGGCTACGGCAGCAGGTAAACTTTACTTAATGAAAGATATATAGAAATGTGACAGCCAAGGGCTGCAAAAGGCATATCTGACAGATTATATGGTACCTACACATAAAAAGGGCTGTGAAAACAATTTGTATATTTGGGGTTCAAGGTGAAAGTAGGGATGGTGGAAAATGAGTCCTAGATGAGAACACTAATAGCTCATAAGTCACATGATCAGACTTGGTAAGAAGCACCAAAAAATGTTTAGGTAGGCAGAGATGAGAGGAGGACTTAGAGTGGGTGGAAAGGCAGGTCACCAAGCTTCAGATTTCTGTTTGCTCTTTCCAGTACACCCCTTACCCTTCTCTACTCTGCCTTATTACTCAGGAGGCTCTGGTGCATGGATTTCTTCAATAGGTTCTTTTGTCCTTTGGCTTCTAGTTAGGTTCTATTGTTGTTAGATGCCATTGAGTTAGGTCTGACTCATAGTGACCCTATATACAACAGAACGAAATACTCCCTGACACCGTGCCATGACTAGCACTATGTCAGTGTTTCTCTGCTATTCATAGGGTTTTCAATGGCTGTTTGCGGATAGCAGTGGGAGTGGATTGCCACATCCTTCTCCCATTTTTGCTGTGCTGGGGATTGAACCCAGGGCCTTAGAGAGCATAGAGCAGCACTCTTATCAACTGAGCCAAATTCTAGATCAGAGTTAGGTTCTACTAATACAGAAGGAGCCTGCAGCCATAGCCCTGTGTCATCCAATCCTGTCAGATCTCAGAAGCTAAGCAGGGTCGGGCCTGGTTAGTACTTGGATAGAAGACTACCTGGGAACACCAGGGACTGTAAGCTTGAGAGACGGATCCAGCAACCCCCTCCCAAAAATCAATCCGCCATTGAAAACCCTACGAACAGCAGAGAATCACTGACAATAGTGTTTTCCCTGTTGTATGTAGGGTCTCTATGAGTCGACAACAATACAGGAGGATGTGAGTGAGGAAGGTGAGTGTAGGTATATATTCTCCCAGGTCCCTGCCTGTGCAGTTGCCATGGGCTGGCTTCATCTTCCCATTCGGTTATCCTATCCCCACAGAGCTCTTGCACTTTTTCTCCCTCTCCTGTGCTGTCACTTTCTTGTGTTTTCCTGGTTCCCAGAACCACTCCATGCCCTTTCCATTTAGGCACTGAAATGGCAATATAAACCCACTAGCTACAAGGTATTACACTGTCCCTTGTGGTTTTCCTACACTATGCTCTTAGTAAAGAGTTCCTTTATTAAATTCTCAAATTCTGCAAAAAGCATGCCAACTATTTAGTGCCAGGAACCTGACTAATATAATCACTAACCACCATCCTAATTTAAACCCCATTTCTTCCCAGCTTTTAATGTGTAAGCTGGAGCCACCAGTATTCCTAAAGGAATGATTAAATCGCCAAGATGGTTCATAGCTCTCACAGGTCTTATTTGAAATGTCAAAGATAACAATCTGGTTTGTTCAGATGAATTCAGATTTAAAAAAAATTAAATACTTGCTACCCACAAGTTCACAAGTTAGTTGGAGGGAAAAACTTGTAAACACACAGTTAACAGTAAATCCCACTAGACTAATCTTTGGCATAAATCCTGAACATGGCAGAGTTTAAGCCAACAACCAGACTGAAAAAAATCCATCATTTCCAACTCCAAATTCCAAAGAGAGAGGTTTTGACTGTCTATCTTGAATCTGGGATTCAGTTTTAATCCAGTTGGAGCTGGTCACAGTACAAACACAGCTGCCGGAATTCACTACTCTGAAGAGAGAGTAAGTTTCCACAGAATAGGTCCTGGTATAGGATGAGAAGACATCCCTAAAAGCCTCTAACACAGTAGTTATAGGTAGGCCTTAGACACTCTTTAATTGAATAATTTCCTAAGGCGGATTAAAATGGGCCAAGAAAGGCTAATTTACAGTCCCCCTTACCATAAAGTAGTCTGGTGCTGTTTTGTTTTGTTTTTTTTAAGCGAAGGAATAATAGGATATTTACAACTCTATTATATTTCTAGTTAAATTAGACATTTCTTAGCCCCACAGTGATATTTAGGGGGAGAAATATTGCCACACCTGCCACACAGCTGGATCTGAGCACTGCCTGCATGCTCCCAGCATGCTCTGGGATTAGTTTCCATGTCAAACAGTCAAGGGGTATTTATACCCTATCAGGAACCACCTAATCAGGAACACTTGCTAATAGAAAAGGTATACATGAGGGAGAGTAAGAAACAGGTTGTATAAGTATATGCAATTATTTTTATAGCAACTCACTCCTTTTGCTAGTCCTCTTTATAACAGAAGATAATAGGAAATAGACTACAATATCTATTCTAAGTACTCGGAGTTCTTTCACATACATGATCAATTTATCCTCACAGCATTCTTCAGAAATAAAAAAAAAGAGGACTTATTTTTCAGGTTTGGAAGCTAAAGCATAGTGTGATGAAGCGGTCAGGCACTCTGTGAAGGGCTAAAGACACCAAATGGAGTGAGTGCAACAGACACAGGAAATGTCCAAGGAGCCACAGAAAACAGAGAGGCACAAAGCAATGCTAACAGCACTCTGCAACATGTGATAAGTGGAAAGTGGAGGACGATCTGAGAGGGCAGTAAAGAAAGTGCCTAAAGATACTGAAATGGGACCCCAAAAAAAAGTCCTGCAGAGAAAAGGAAACTTTAGTTGTTGTTGTTGTGTTGTTAGGAAACATAGCAACCCTATATACATCAGGGGAAACACTATTGTCAGTGCTTTTCTGCTGTTCATAGGGTTTTCAATGGTGGACTGACTTTTGCTAGTGGGTTGCCAGGTCCCTCTCCCAAGCCTACAGCACCTGGTGTTCCCAGGTGGTCTCCTCCAAACCCAGGATGAGGAGATGCTAACATTAGGATAGGATTCAGGAATCCTGCCTTTCAAATTGGCATTTTCATTATGCTTTTCCTTGTCACCTCTGCTTTAAATATTAGCCTCATATTTTTGTTAACTGCAGAAAAAAATAGTGGAAAAAGTTTGTGGGAGAGGAAAATTGTGCAAATTATTAAAGAAAAAAGCAAGTAAATACAAAGATTGAGAAACAGGAAAGCAGCTTTATATAACTCAAATTAAAATATTTTACCTAAATTTTCTTTCCGAGAAGAAATAACCACTCATGTTTGGAATAACAGAAATGTAGTCCACTGGCATATTTGTGACTCAGGTAAATAATAATTGATTTCAACATAGCCAAGAGTAACAGGCTCCAAAGCTTAAAGAGGGGCTGGGATTTCGCTCAGTTGGTAGAGTGCTGCTCTGCAGTCTCTGAGGTCTTGAGTTTGATTCCCAGCACCACAAAACTGCGAGAAGGATGTGGCAATCCATTCCCAAGGCAATCCCAAAACAATCAGCCATTGAAAACCCTATGAGGGTCACTGCAAGTCGGACACAACTGGATGGCACCTAACAACAACAACAATAACATAGCTTAAAGTATTGAAAAGTAAAGATGTCACATTGAAGATGAAGGTGCACCTGACTCATGCCATGATATTTTCAGTCACATGATATTATTTTGAAAGCTGGACATTGAACAAGGGAGACAGGAGAAGAATTGATGCTTTTGAATTATGGTGCTGGGGATGAATATTAAATATACCATGGACTGCCAAATGAACCAACAGATCTGTCTTAGAAGAAGTGCAACCAAGTAGCAAGGATGGCTAGAGTGCATCTTAAGTATTTTGGACATTTTGGACATGCCCTGGAGAAGGGCATCATGTTTGGGAGAGTGGCAGGTCAACAAAAAAAGGAAAACCCTCAACTACATGGATTGACACAGTGTCTGCAACAATGGTTTTAAACATAAATCATGTGCCTGGCACAGAATCGGGAAGTGTTTCAATCTGCTGTACATAGGGTTGCTATGAGTTAGATTCAACTGGATAGCACCTAATAACAACAAGATTAACAGGCAGTAAAAAGGGAAACACAGCAAGACATGTCCCCCCAAAATGAACTAAAATGTCAACTTGTTTTTCATCTTTCCAGAAGATTCTGCCTTTGGCCTCAACTTCCCCAGAGAGAGAGAGAAAACCATGAGCAAACCCTGGAAAGGGAAAACCTGCCTTGGTGAGATGGTGGTTGTTTGACACATTAAACCCTATCAAAGTGCTGTCTCTATTGTTTTAAAGATCATGTGATTATTTTCACTTCATTATTTCACATGAAAGGTACAACTAAAAAGATGTCACTCTGGCCAGTGAATACAGAAATGCTAGGATGCAGTTTTCTGTCCCTGATATTTGTCTAAAACAAAACCAATCATTTCAATCATTTCAAAAGTACTCCAAAAGTCAACAGCCAGGAACATGCTAATGCCAGGCACTATCTGAATCCAGAACTTGGGATACTCAGAGTACTTATTCTTGACTTGGAGTTTGGGGAGTGTGGATCTCTCCCCTGACTTCTCAGGTCAGGAACTGGCAACCCCCACTCACATTGGTGCAGCATATGTTCAGAATTTTTTTGCAGAGTAGTATACTAGCCTAGAACTGAGGAAGCCTCTTTGCCCCTCTCCTGAGAACTATCCATGTGGTTTCCATTGCTTGTTTGCCTTGGGGCTACAAGCCCTTGATGGATTTCCCAACTCATCCCACCCACAGGGTACAGGGCTCTGGAGTCAGACTTAAGAGGTTCAGGTATTGGCTCATGGAAAGCATTATGCTGACAACACTGCTAAGGAGTAGTTGTAGAAAATATCCTCCTCTATGACTTCCAGTGTTCCGGCCTATAAATATTAACAATACCAACCTCAGAAAGCTATTGTCAGGATGAAATGAGATAATCCACAAAGAGTTTTAGTCCAATGCCTAGAACATGGTTAGCCCTCAATCATTGTTAACTATTTACTAAAATAACTCCCTAGAAACCTGTCTTGATTGTGGAGCTGGACCTCTGCTCATCAGGCAAGGCTTTTGTTTCACAAGGACAGTAAACACAGAGCAGGACAAGGAAAACTAAAACTGCAAAAGAGTGAAGCTGTGAAAGTGCTAAAGAAGCAGTAATCAATTAGTTTCTAGAGCACATAGTAAGAGTTTCTCTGAATAGAGTGGAGGATAGTGTGCATGAAATAGTTAAGTGGGCATGGTCAGCTCTGAGGGCAAATCTAAGACATATTAAGTATATTTTATAAAATGAGAATTTGGAAATTATACTTAAATGAAAGGTCTGCATTGAAAAACCACTCTTTTCACCCAGCTCATTAGTGTGGCAAGGCAATTATCCCTTAACAAAGTTAGAGTGTTGCTTTTATATGGTGGGACAATTAGGAGACTGAAACAACTCAAAACACGAGTAGGAATCCTATGCCATGTCCTGAGCTCAAGCAAAGCTAAGTCATTTTAGATGCTGAAAAAGTAGATTCCATAGGAGAATTCAAGAGACACCAATAACATGCTCAAAGGATTCTGAATGTACTTGCAAAGAAAGATTTAGTCTTTGTGGCTTTCAATATACTGCTTGGAGCAAGAATAATCTCTTCATTACTTTTCTGGTTCACACTGCTTTTTTCTTTTTAACATGCTGTCCTTCATTTGCCACACAAAGATATTTCCGATCTGCCATAAACACAGATACTCCCCATGCAATATAATGATAAACTAGCTGCTGCAAAGAGCTCAGAAACTAGACAGTGTTCCTACATATCTAACCCAAGTTATTTTCTGAGGCTTAACATATTTTCAATAGCAATTCAACCACATGCTTAACTCTAACATAGAATTCCTTTCACCAGCTATGGAAAAAAAATAATCAAAGAGACTATTGCTTCTGTGAAAGTCCCTGTACACGACTCCAGGGGAATTATCCTTTCCCTCATTCCAACATGCTTTACGAGGTTGCCCCAATCTGGCTTCATTAAATCCCCAAAACGTATGATTCTGTGAGCACCACAGTTACTGAGATTGGAAGAGTCCCAAGAGTCTTAAAGACAAAAAGGAGGGCTTAAAAACACAGAGACCATTAATTATCCTGGCAGAATGCCTAAACAAGCAGAGCATTTCCCTCCATGGACTGCATCATCCTAGTTCCCTCTAAAACTCCATTTCCAAAAATTGATAGCCTCCATCCTATAGACTGTTGCAACATCCTCTGCCCTTCAATCTAGATCATCATGCTTCTGACCAAGGAGACAGTATGGCAAAATGCCAGCTGGGCCTCCACATGGGAAATAGCATCTTCTCCCTCCTGACTTGGCCTACTACTGCCTTACTATGTAATTAAGAGATTGAGTTAAAGGCAGAATGAACTGTGTTTGAATGCTGTCTCCACAAGGCATTAGCTTGAAGCTTGTGCAAGTTCTTTAACCTCATAAGCCTCAGTTCCTGATCCATCAATTGAGGGTTATAATACACTGAACTCTCTGAGTTTGGGGAAAATTAAATGAGCCTGTTTTTGTAAAGAATTCAATGAGCACAGTAAACAGTCAATAAATATTAGTTATTTTCATAGACAGTAAGCTTTGGGGGTGCAACCTGACCTTCTTACTCCTGACCAGTCCCTCATTCATTAAATGACTATCACTCCATCTCAAGAATTAGGAAACCATCCACAGAGCCTCATCAGGGACTTGTGTAAGAGCCCAAAGGTGAAAACTATACACAGATATTCAAATTTGAGGAAACCAGAGGCAAATACCCAAATCTGAGGAACTGTGCTGTTAAAAGAAGCCCAACTCCTTCCAATCCTAGATTATATCTTTCCCTAAAAATCGTGGCACCAGAATGCTAGCCTTACCACATAAACACTCAATTGAAAAACCAGCAAGTAAGTTAGTGATTTTTATAAGAAGATATTCAAAGTACCAATAAATATATTAAAATTTTAACTTTGCTAATTTTCCTATGGATTAAAGCAAACCCCCAAAAGCATTATATTTACTGACAAAGTGAACATTTTAAATGATAACCACCATCATAAACAGCATAAAGGAGATACACTAGCAAAAAAGTAAATTTCTAGAAAGTATTTCCTTAACACATTTCAAGAAAAACCCCACGAATAATGTTAGCAAGATGACCAAGTAGGACCTCCTAGCCCTTCCCCTCAAAACTACAAATGAACAATTGTATTTGACCAAACTAAGTAAAGGACAGAGCAGGAAAAGCTCAAAGCAGCAGTAGAAATCTGTAGAGCCCCAACCCCCCAGGTGTCTGCATTGGGAAGAGGAAGAAACATCTTGCCTCAACTATGTAATCCTTCCACTCAGAATCAGCTCCAAACCAGCAAGGACTTTCCCTTGCTGGAAAAAGGTAAGAAAGAAGATCCCACCAGTCCCCATCACCACAGCAGACACCTGTAATCTTTGCTATTAGAGACTTCTGCAGCCCAATGTGCTCTGCACCCAGCCAAAGGAGCTTCCCAGAGTCCATAACATGCTGTTAATATGTACATATCTCTAGCATGAAGTTTAAAATTCAAAATAGTCAAAAGTAACTAAAGCTGCAATAAGTCATTAAGAAATACACAATATGAAAAGATATAAATTGTAACATCAAAAACATAAATTAGGGAAGACAAAAGTCTAGAGTTTCATATGCATCAGAACGTTATGGCAACTCAGCTGTCTGAACACTTCACGACACCTTAAGGAAGCTACACTTAAGCTGCAAGGAACAGTGTAGCCTCAGCTTCTGGCCACAACTTTTGCTTCAAGAGGCCTTGCTCCAGTCACAACTGCTTCAGACAATCTGCATGGAAAATGGCACTCCATGCAAGACAAGCCTTAGTGAACTTTAGATGATCCTGCAACTATGCTCACTCAAGACTGGAGGAGGAGCACCTCCTCAGTTACTCAGAAAAAAAAACAGTCATTGGTATAATGTGAAGCTTCTGATTGGTCCTTATGCAAGACTTGTGATTAGTCTCTATGTGGGGCCCATGATTGGTGGAAATGGAAGCTGTGTGGTGATTGGTATAAATACAATCCTTCATTTGCATGCTACACTCATGTCCCACACCACTACTGGCTGTATAACCAGGCTGTTCAGCTTATTTTCTGACTTAGCTGGGAGACAAACACAAGTGCTGCCCTCCTGTATCATAGCATTAGGTCCAATCAAAGGCTTCTCCTAAGTGGTCTTTTTTGTCTGCTTGTGATCTTCATCATGGGTACAGCAAGCTGAGCTGATAGCAGGGAAAAGAGGAGGCAGCAGAGGCAGCAGTGGCCATGGCAGCAGCTGCAACAGCTATAGCAGCAGCAGCTGTAGCAGTGGCAGTGGGCATGGCAGTGCATATGGCAGTGGTAGTAACAGAAGCAGCAGTGACAATAGCAGCAAGAAGGTGAGTGAAGGGTTCCAGAGAGTGAGTAGGAGTATCAGGAAGCCAAGCCTCAAGGGCCAAGGGTCCTATTCCCCAGGCACCAAAACTATAACACTAGCTACTTTTAGGTGCTGTGTGTTCCAATACTCAGGGTTTGGGAACCATAATATTCACCATTACCTAGTGCTACAATGCTAGCTGCTGTGACGAGCCATGGATGGTTGCTGAGTGTGGGAGCACTAACTGTTAAGGCCCAGAGCAGTAGCCTCTGATTTGAACACCTCAAGCTACAAGTCTTTGGCCTTTACAACTAGAGCTGTAAGCTTCTAGTTCTTAAGACCCAGCATCATAATCTTCTGGGTCTGTTAGTCCAGCTCATGGCCCTGACATTAAAAGGCCTGAAACTGCCAACACTGAGGAGGCCTCCCTTTGCCTATTCACTATTTCCAGCTGATTAGTAATAATCAGGTTATTTGTGTTCACTGCTCTTGATGGCTTTGCATTAGTCATCTATTGCTGTAAAATGCATTACCTCCAAAACGCAGCAGTTTAACACAACAAACATTGTTTATCCCATGTGATTTCTGAGGGTCAAGAATTTGAACAAGGTTTAGCTAAATGATTCTGGCTGAAGGTCTGTCCTGAGGTTTCAGTCACATTGTTGGCAGAGGGTATAATCATCAGCAATCTGAAAGCATGAGAAGGGCTGGGGCTGTGAGCAGGAAGCCTTAGCTCCTTGTTAGCTATTGGCACATGATCTCAATGGCTTATGCTTTGGGTCTCTTCATAAAGATGGTCACAATGTGTCATCTGACTTCCCCTAGAGTGAATGAGCCAAGAGGGGAAGAATCCAAGAGAACCACCAAAATGGAAGCCACATTGTCCTTTATATCCTCTCCTCAGAAGTGACACACTTTGCTTCTGCCACATTCTTTTGGTTACGCAGACCAATTCTAGTACAATTTGGGAGGAAACCACACAAAGGCATAAACAGTAAGTGGCTGGGCTCTCTGGGCAGCCATCTTTGGGGCTGGCTACCACAGCCTTTCAAGAAAGTGATTTGTTTGTTTTTTCATCCAGTGATTTCTTCTTGTCTCAGCAACAGTCAAGTCTTTCACATTTTTCTGCCAGCAGGAGGATGATATCCAAGGAAATGCATTGAAATCACACATCCAAAGTAACTCTGGCCTAACTCTAAAAAAGTAAGTTAAAAAATTATAATCAACTTTTGGTCTTTTTTGTATAGCTTCACTGGACATATGTTAGTAGATCTGTTATGCTGATGTCATTAGAATTTTTTGCATATTTTTCCTGAATTGGATTTCCAAAGGAAAACATTAACATTATTCTAATAGTAAAATCCATATGAAAAGCTAGAAAGGCAACAAAACATAGCAGTTAAGGCTTAACTGGAGTCATCCTGTCCTGTGTGCAAACTCTAGTTCTGCCTCCAGTAGCAAACTCTAGTTCTGCCTCCAGTAGCAATTGGACTTTGAATAAACTGAGCCTTAGTACACCTTCCTCACTTATAAAATGGGCCCATAAATGACAGCAACTTCTGAGCTTTTTTGCACCAAAATTAGGAAAGTGCTGAGCCAAGTACACCACTATCAATAATAAAGCTTTTGTGCTTCTGCATTTTATCCACATGGTACAAAAGGGTCTTTAGGAAGTTATTTACCAGCCCATTCCTCTTCCCCTTCTTTCAGTTTAACAAAGTTCCTCTAGCTTTTTATAAAAGGCAGGTGTTTCCTAAAACGTGCTTTATTTTTTATTTTTGAAGTTTGTGAGCAGCAAGGGAAAGTAGTGGATAGGTTGTTTTTACTTAATTTTAAAATTAATTTCAAGAATACATCAATTAAAAGTAAGCAGATATATTAAAATGAACAATTACACTTGGCTAAGAAGGGAAAACATAAGCAGAGTAGAAACAAGGAGGGAGGGGACTAGCAAAGAGAAGCAAAGATTGTGGAATGTGGGAAGGGGAGGGGAAATAATGTCAAAGGATAAAAGAGGAGAGGATAATCTCAACGTAAATGACGCAACTTGATTGGTACATGGGAAAAATAGGGGAATATAAGCCATAAATGCATATGAGTTTTACTACATATTAATCAGAAGGTTCCATAAACTTTATAAGTTTATGAAAGTGTAACAAAAAGTGATGTAACAGTTGCACAATGCAAAAAACAAATGTTATATTACTCTGTACCCCGTCAACATTTATCAATGAAGGGGGCAAAAAAGTTTAGAAACAAAACAAAAACAACGAAAAAGAGTGAGGCATTTTGAAGATATTCACCCCAGCTTTCTAATTTTCTGTGCCCCACCTCCAGAAGTGAGCGCATACATGAACTGAATTGAGGGAGCAGTTTGCATGTGCAGAGATCACATTGAGGTCCCAGGAGAGGTGAGGTGGCTGGAGTGTAATCAGAGGCATCTATTTGTTACCAGCTGCAGTAACTCTCTCTGCTTAAGTCTGGAGCAAGGTCATTACACTCAGCCTGTGATGCATAAGTACACAGCAGGCCCAGCAGACTGCTCATTAGTATTCTGCACATTCCTTCAGCTAAATTTGCCATTTCATTTAGGATGCTTCTGATTGCATATTTTTTCTATTCCCTGCCTCCTCAGAGAAATGGATGCCACTGTTAGTGATCTGACAGGCAGTCGAGTGCACATTCATGCATCTGCCATCAAACTAAAGGGGAAAATTATTTAAACACTTGGCTGTTGACCATGAATTTGGTTAGAATCATTTAAGTTTTAGAAGTACTGTTAAATGAAAGAGCTAAAAATAAATGAATAAACAGATCAAGAAAGATTTGGGGAGGGAGAAAAATCATTTAATAAGTTAGAATTTAATAATTTAGAATTGAAAATGCTTTGTCCTTCCTCTACAATTATGTCCATATAAAAGTAAATGAATGTAGATATTTTAAGCCTATAAAACCGTTCATTTGGCCTTTGAAATTGATTCCTTATCCAGGTACATTCAGCATCACATACTTTGCAAACCTGAGAAATTACATGTTTTTAAGTGTATCTTTGAAGGATAGTTAATATTTATATTTAATTATGCTTTTCTCTATGTTTCTCAGATGCGATGAACCAGCTGACATTGGAATTGCTACTCCACAAAAGAAATAAATGAGTAGCATTGTTTTATGGGCTGTGAAAGGGATGTACAATTTGTACTTGTATCAGCCAAGCTACTAAAACATGGAAATTTATGATTTTTGCCCCCCAGACAAACCTCATTAAGTGCCTCAAAGAAACGGAAACCTCATGAGCAGTAATCAAAGCGTGTGAAGCCTCCTGAGTAGTTAGCAGAGCCCACTTCATCAGACAGTTCCACTGGGGATAGAGTTGCCCAAGGACATGCTTCTTAGTGAATATATTACAAATTGAAATTCAGCTGCAGTAGTGACTGAGCTAGAAAACGTGAACAGTAGAATGTCCCCGAGAATCTTTCCTGAGAACATATTGGCCTTTCATCATTGTCAAATCCCCAGGAAGTGTAAGCAAACAAGAGGCAGACTGAGATGCCCCACTCACAGCCAGTCCATAGAACAGTCCACACAGCCGGGCAGGCAGTGTAAGGCTCCATTGCCAGAGGCCTGAAAGGCTGTACATTACAGACCTTTCATATGAGTCGCTGTGATTTAGAACCACAGTCTGTGCATGCATCAGTTTGTAGTACGTGTGCCTTCCTCGTTTCCACTAAGAGAACTGCTGACATATGATCCTAAATATTATTAGCTTGAGGAGGAAACATCCAATAGAGAATGTACTAAAACTATTTTGATTTTCAGGGCATCTTGCAGGACCATGTCGTAATTTGTTAGGGTTGCTGTAACGAAGTACCTCAAACCAAGTGGAGTAAGGCAACAAAAATGTATTCTCATCATCCTGTGGCCAGAAGTCTGAGATTTAGGTGTTGGTAGGGCTGCTCCCTCTAAAGTCTGCAAGGGAGAACCTTTCCTTGCCTCTTCCTTGTCTAGCTTCTGGCATTTGTCAGCCATCTATGGTGTTCATAGGCTTGATGATGCATCACTCCGACCTCTGCCTCTGCTGTCACATTGCTGTCTTGTCTCTGTGTGTGTCTTCAGATGGTGTTTTCTCTTTTCCCCCTATGAAAACCCATTGTATTGGAGCCCACACTAATGGCCTTGTTTTAACTTGATAATATCTGATAAGGTCCTATTCTCAAGTAAGGTCACATTCACAGATACTAGGATTAACAACACTTCATTGTATCTTTCAGGGGATGTTATTCAGCTCACAATACCCCATTTTGGCTGGAGGAACCTGAAAGAATTCAGGTAGATGAACAAGATGTAAAGCAAGGGAGAACTGGCTGCAGAAGACAAAAAGAGAGGTTGTCAGCAGGAATGTGACAAACAGAAGTGGGTTCATCAAACTAAGGAGGCAGGTAAAATAAAAACTAGCATTTAATCACAGGCATGTCATCAGTGAGGCTAATGCAAACAATATCAAGACAGTGGTCAGGGATAAGGCCATATTGTACTGGGTAACAGAGTGAGCAGCAAACACGGAAATGAAGATCCCAAGTGTAGGCCAGTTTCTCCAGATGTCCAGCTGTGCAGAGATAAGACAGAAGATGGTTATTGGAGAGAACATTGTCATTCTAAGAAAGACTATGGTGTCCAGAATTTGAAAGCACTTAACCTAGTGCTTCTCCATAGTGAATGATCATTTATATCTGCCCTAGATGAGAACATTGAACATTGGAAAACATGTTTCTCCCATTTCTCAACATGTTGCTCCCTGTAGATCATGGGATGGGCAGGGTGATGAAGAGACGAGTTCAAATGAGAGGGGCTTGCTAAACATGCCATGATGAGGAGGGTGCTCAGGACTTACTCCTTCAAACCAGGCACCATGGTGACACCTGTAATCCCAGCAACTTGTGAGCCTGAGGCAGGAGGATCACAAGTTTGAGGCCAGAGGCAGCCTGTACAGCTTAGTGAGACCCTGTCTCAAAATAAGAAATAAAAAAGTAGTTGGGAACACAGTTCAATGATAGAGTGCTTGCTTAGCATGTGTGAGGCCCTGATTCAACCTATCAAAGAAAGAAAAGAAAAAGAAACCAGAACTTACTTCTCATAGCTAGGTATGCCTAAGTCCATGATGCCTGCTTGTATCAAGGACCCATCTAAAGTCTTCTGGGATTTATATGTCACCTGCCTCTATCTTTCTCTTACCACCTATATTTTCAGCTGTCATCACTGCAGTAGAAAAACCAACCCAAAGAAACTCAGGAGGGAAGAGGTTGATTAGGAGCTCATGGTTAGACAATTAGTCCATAATGGTGGCAGCGTAGGGATGGTGGCAGCAGGAGCAAGGCCTATGTCACACAATCTCATAGCATGGCAGACCAGGCATAAAAAGAGACCAACGCTATAGGTTCAGGGTATGAACTTCCAGTGACATCACTTCTGCAAAGCTAAGACCCATCTTCCAATGTTCCATGGCCTTCACAAACAGTGCTACCAGCTGGGGACTGAATGCTCAATCATATGACCTTTGGAGGACACTTTATATTCAAACCATGATACTATTTGTATTAGTCCAGACTCTCCAAAGAAACAGAACCAATAGAATAGATAGATATAGAAAATGATGTGTCACTTCATGATAGGGATATGTTCTGAGAACTATATTGTTAGACAATTTTATCATTGTGTGAATATCGTAGGGTGTACTTACACAAACATGGATGAAATAGTTCAGTCTCTCTACATGACTCGACAGCACCTAACAACAACAAACATGACTTCTTGTTGTAATCCAAACACGATGTAAATACAAGGTGTGTGGGGTTGTTGCATCAAAACATGGTATACTCTTTCACAGTAAACTTTTCTAAATAAATAAAAGGAGTATGATCTAAAATAATAAAAATATACTGCAGTAAATATATTAACCAAGCATAGTTGTTGATTATCAGCTTTTATGTACTGTACATATAGTGTACATATATTTTTATATGATGCGCAGCACATAGGTTTGTTTACACCAGCATCACTACAAACATGTAAGTAATGCATTGCTCTATGATGCCACTAGGCAATAGAATTTTAAATCTGTTATAATATTTAGAGACAACCATCATATATATGGTCTGTTATTGACCAAAAAGGCATTATGCCGTACAAGACTATATATACATAGTTTTATTTTAAGGAATTAGTTCATATGATAGTGCGGACTGGTAAGTCCAAATTTTTAAAACAGGCTGGAAACTAGGGGAAGCGTTAAGTTGTAGTCTTGATGCAGAAAGTTTCTGGGAAACCTAAATTTTTGAGCATAAAGCCTTCAAGTTTTTGGATGAGGCTCCACTCATATTATTGAGGGTAGTCTTCTTTACTCAAAAATCAACTGACTACAGATGTTAACCACATCTACAATACTATCACAGCAACACCTAGATTAGAGTTTGGCAAAATAACTAAAACCAGACCTTACCAAGTTTACATACAAAATTGACCATCATGCTACCCCCAGCCCCAACAACAACCTCTCAGAGGCCACAGCTTCTGGGAAGATGTCTCAGTTTGAGTCCCAGCCATCAGGTAAATGTCTACTGGCAAAAGCATGGGTTTCGATATTTATAAAATACTATTTGTCTAGCAAAGTTTATGTGGTAAATGGAGTTAATAGCTATAAATAAAACTATTTAAGACAATTGATTCACAGAATTACAGATGCTTGCATTCTTTCTAGAAATAAAATTTGAACCATAATATGCTTTGCCCGTTCATGTTATAAAGGTAAAATTGTATTTTATGTTCATGCTTTAAAATACCAGACCCAGCCTGTGGCAATTAGCTCATTATCTTACAGTAATACTACCTATTACTATCTGGAGATATCATTAACCTCCTTTCTCCTTAGAGGAGAATTTTATACAAGGCAAATCTGTCTCTCTCGCCATTCAATAGAGCATTTAATTATCAAAGGATCAAAAGCATCTTGTTATAATGTGATTGTATAGCACAGACTCCAAGAGAATTATGAAGGATGGTGTAAGTATAATTTCCTCAAAGGAAAGGCAGTCAACAAAGTCTTAGAACACAGAAGATGACAGCTTTATAGTCATAACATCTTTTTCCATATTCCAATCACAGAAAACTCTATTGAGATGACTTACAATAGGAAAATCATGCAAACAAAGCAAGAGTGTTTTTCATACAGACATATTGAGCATGTGAAAGTATCACCAAAAGTACTCACTCGGGAATGCCAAATATTGCTAACAGCCATTAAGGTTTCAGTCCAGGTCATGTCTCAAAAGACCGTGGAAGACTGTAAACTACACAACTCAAAGTGAGCCTCTCCAAATTCCCACAATAAAATGGAGTTTACCATCCTTTATTCCTGAACCACCCTCCTTCCACTCATAGGTAATTTCACTACAGCTTCTCCAGAGAAGATTTTTTTTTCAAATTGAAATGACATAATATGCCAGCAGAAAGATAGGAAACTCACAGTTGAATATAAAATGCTGTCATTTATAACTCATCCTTCCGAGAGAAAGCCATCCCCCCTTCCTATAAAACCTTGATGGATTTGTTCAGTGGTTAAAACAATAAGACACTCATTTACCATGAGCAATAGAAAAAGAAACCCTGCAGCCCCCTTTCCTATTTACATTTCCCATTTTCAGCCTGCAGATGTGATTAAAAGATGTCACTCAATTACATTTCAATTTTTATGCCAGCTGCATTCATTATAAAATTTCAGACATATTCTAGGAAGGATAATTTATTGAATAGATGTTGAATTTGTCATTAAAAATTGAGAAGTATCCAGAAACATACTTTATTCTTTCTCAAAGATCATTTATTTTGGGATATTGTGCTTTTGATAAGTATGCTGTGTTTGCATCTTTACACGGATCATGTAAAGCATAGTGATCCTCTTACAGTCATTCAAATGCCTTTTTTATTAAGTCCTAGCAAGAAAAAAATGTGAGTTATGTTATTGAAGGAGATTATTTTTGATTACATAAATATTTTATGATATCTATTTTCCATTTCTTACCCTGACATTTTATGATCATAGGCTCTTATTAATTCCATGTTTGGTATAAATTAAATGTAAGATTTTGATGAGTATGTTTCCCAGGGCCTTGAAGGCATAGAATCTCTTTTCTAAGATTACCATTGCTTAACTTCTCATAGGATTAACTTGCCAACCACAGTCCCTGGGCTATGCAAGAAAGGGATCATTTGGAAACATACCAGCAGGCTTCAGATGTGATAACTTATAACCTCCCATTTATGCACTTTGTGGGGACACAAAGACAGAGTTCACACTGAGATATTTTATATGAGGTTTATAAAATTGAATACAGCCAAATTTGCCATTGTTCAGAAGCTGATGCATTTGTCCAGTGACTTCATTACTTGCTGGCACCTCTGTGTGAGGCCAGGTGGGGCGGGAAAAGGTGAAGTAACTCACAACACCCCACAGTTACCACGTTTCAGCAACTCACACGAAATGTGGATGTGGCAGCCAAAACCTGCTCTGCCTTCCTTGGGGACTTGGGCAGGTGCTCCCCATTTTAGTTATCACAATGTTGACGGATCTGACTGGTGTTATTGCCCAAGTTCCTCCCGCAAGCAAAAGGATACACAAAGGTAGAAATGCTTAAATGAACAGGATACGATTAAGAACAATGAAGATAACAGAGGAATAGATTAAAAGAAGATAGCACCAAAGAGACAGGCTAGAGCAGTTCTCAAAATTACTTACAAAGCTAAAGAATGTGGGTGTATTCTATAGGCCAAAGTTTCTTATGTAATTTATAAACCTTCTTCTAAAGGAAAACAATTATCCTTGACCTCTAGTGTTAAATCATGAGTTACAGATTCATACAGATAGCCGGGCGTGGTGGCGCACGCCTGTAAACCTGTAATCCCAGCGGCTGGGGAGGCGGAGGCGGGAGGATCGCAAGTTCGAGACCAGAGGCAATCTGCATAATTCAGCGAGACCCTATCTCAAAAAGTAAAAAAAAAAAAAAAAAAAAAAAAATGGGCTGAGGGCACGGCTCGGTGGTCTAGCACATGCAAAACATGCAGGCACGAGGCCCTAGGTTCAATCTCCAGTACTGCAGATTCATAGATACATACACATCTACACATCTATGCACACACATATACATTCACACTCATGTACATATGTACAGATACACACATATATTTTACTTTTATAAACATATACACATTTCCCACTCAGGTGTTCTTCTTCCTGGCTGGCTGAGTCCTTGGTTCTTTCTCTCTACATGATCTTCATGCTGGGATCCAGGCTGAAGGAGCAATCCTTTTCAGGATTATTACTGGGCTCATTTCTGAATGAAGAAAGGGAGTGGGCCAAACATGTAGCTGCACTGAAAGCTTCCACTTGAAAGTAGCATGTATCCAACCCACTCACATTTTGTTTGGCAAAACAAGTGGCACAGCCATAAACTCTGAAATTACTAGGGTGAGAAGTATAATTTGCCTACAAGAAGCCACCCAGTAGTAAGGACAGGAAATACTCTAAAACAATAAGAGAACTTATATGTGAAATAGAAAACTAGGATAAACTTCTTTTGCTTGTAGATTTTTAATTGTGCTGCTGGGGATTAAATCCAGGGCCTTGGGCATGCGAGGCCAGTGCCCTACCACAGAGCTACTTACAGCCCACTTACAGATTTTATATAACTTCAAAGCCATAGCAACCAATTCCATAGGAATTATGAGACATATTACAAAGTGTCAGGGTTCTGTTTTTGTTGCTGTTCTCATGCTTGCAATTTAATTAGGCATTCCTGGTTTGCATTGTGACAGGTGATGACTAAATTCTCTCTAGACTTTTCTCTGTTAGGTGCCGTCGAGTCGGTATCCAACTCATAGTGACCCTCTGTACACAGGGGAAACACTATTGTCAGTGCTTCTCTGTGGCAGATTGATTTTGGGGAGGGGGTTGCCAGGTCCTTCTCCCAAGCCTACAGCTTCTGGTGTTCCCAGGCGGTCTCCCATCCAGGTACTAACCAGGCCTGACCCTGCTTAGCTTCAGAGATCTGACGGGATCGGATGCCACAGGGCTATGGCTGCAGGCGACTTTTCTCTATGTACTCAAAATCTGCCTTCAAACAATTTGCTGTCATAGCATTTGACCTTCATATGGGTCAAACTCATTATTATAGGTCATTTTTCACTAACTTATGACATTTAGAGATCCATGCCCTGGCACCAACAAGATCATAAAGATATCTGTAACACATAGTGAAGTTTTATGACATGATAAAACTTAAATGATTCATCATATACTTATATTTTTAAAGATATTTTTTCATTGACATAGAGTTGTTCATTCAAGAAAACAACTTGAACATGACTTCCCATAAGAATAGGCAAAAGGGAACCACTGAAGAATTTAAAGCCAAGGGCTTTGATAAGCAAATTTGGTTTTGGGAAAGATCATGCTTTAATGCACTTAGGGGCACCATTTTGGACACATGGCAATAGGCCCAGCAAGAAAAAGCAGAGACCTGAACACAAATGTGGAATGAATAATACGAAATGATGGAAAATAAATGTTTCATAAACATGCCAACTTGAAATCCAGAGAGTAATCCTCTGGAGAAACAGGGAGAGTTGAAAGGAGAAAAAAGTCTGGTTTCTGATACCTAAGACTTCCATGCCAGCCACTCAAAACAAGAGAATCTCATCACTAATAAATATCTGGTTATATGATTAATCACAAAAACTGGAAAGAACACTGTACAGAGTTATAAGTGTGAGCTGCAGTTATAACCTTGTCACTTTCTAGCTATGCAACTTGGGGAAACATATCCCATCCAAGTTTATAGACAAAACCATCGCCTAAGCTGACCCAGGCAAAGACTGGGAAGTTTTGTCAGGAAACACATCTGTGCAGAGTCGGATCATCTTTAAATATGCTGTTGGTTGTTGGTAGGTACTGTTGAGTCGGGTCAACTCATACCAACCCAATGTACAATAGATGAAAAACTACTGGACACTGTGCCATGCCTGGCACTATTGTCAGTGCTTCTCTGCTATTCATAAGGTTTTCAATGGCTGATTGTTTCAGGAGTGGGCTGCCAGGTCTTTCTCTCATCTTTAAATAGAAGATACAGTACATAAGATAGTAAAGAAAAAACCTTCACATGCAAGCAATCTGATTTTCCCTTCGGTCATCTTCTCTTTCCTGTTCCATCACAACTTCAGTTCCTGAAATTTCTTTTGGCCTTGTTAAGCTTCATAGTAAGGAATAACCACCCGTGCCAGAGACCAAACAGAAAAGGATAAAGAAACTTCTAAGGGAGACAACTGGCCACAAGGCCCAGTAAGCTGAGGAGGCAGACAAGGAAGGAGAGAAGAGGTCAAAGGCACATGCTGTCTCATGCTGAGGGGAGCAGCCACCTGAGGCATCAGAACAGTCCATGAGCCCTAGACCTGTGGACAATGCATTCAGAAAAGCAAGTGAGAGAAGACTCTCTCTGCACTGGTTGGATTATGTCATTGGAATTTCAGGCAAAGAATTGAGTGAACATTGGGCAGGTGGGGGTGGAGGAGTCAGTATGCATTTACTCTGTTGAGAAAAGGCTTAGCCCGTTTCCTTAGCCCATACCTCAAACTAGTCACTAGCAGCTGTCAGGGTTCTGACAGTGAAGACTTAAAGCAAATAAGCCATGTGGAGGAACAAATCATTGGTTGACCAGTAAGACATTTTCTTCACCCTCCCTCTCTTCCACCAAGATAAGGAGCACAGTGTCAATCTTATGGCATTATTTCCAATCCTGTCTGCTGGAGTGTGGCAGACTCTCCCGCAGGCATGTCCAGAAAGCACTAGACATTCACCCAACCAAAGAACAAAGAGCCTCTTGTTAGAAGCACATCTTAGGATAGCATTATGATTTGCTGCTGTCTAATGGGTTTTATCTTCTATGTTTTGATTTCTGACTTTTCTGAAGTTTTCTGAAACTTTTAAACTAAAATCAAAATGTGTATTCTTGGCTACTAAGCCTTGTTAAGGGAAGTATTAAAAGGAACTGTGGTTAAGCTACCAGTCTTCCATCTCACAGAGGGCAATTCAGCTATATACAAGGACACATTGTAGACTTGAAGTAAATCAGATTCAGCAACTTTTTTTTTAACATGGATTTGAAATCTGCAATGGTAGCCAGGAAACTAAAACACTGAAGGATATTGAAGTAGAATCAGAAATCATAATATTTATCAGAAATCATATGTCACCTTACCCTTTCAGTCCAAAAGGTCACATAACATTAATGTTGAACAAGAAGAAATGCTGTTTAATACTATAGTTGAAACATACATATGGTTATACTACTTTGTAGCAGTTTTTAAAATGTTATTATAATGACATTGTTCTCCTAGAATATTATAGCCATTCCTCCTTTTCTTAGACAACTTAAAAGACTACTTTCTCTGTCAATACCATCCAGGACCGTGACATACTTCCCCACATTGTATAGGCTCCACTTTGTCCCTCCAGAAACTTAAAAGAATAAACCTGTTGATTACTATCTGCCTGTGAGAACCTGAGATCTCATGAATTCCATGTCTGACACCCATATAAACCAAGTAACTGGCAAATAGTTACTATCCTTCTCCAAAAGAGAAAATTGAATTCAGAGAAGCTAACTGTGTAGCCAAAAATAGAAGAGCAGTTATTTATGAGGTGTGAGCAGATCCAGTTATATGGCTTCCTGGCTGGTATTTTATCTATTGGGCTAAGTCATATCCTCCAGCATGGAACTGCCACTGTGCTGAATGGAAGTCTCTCTATGAGTTATGCATCTTGGGGGTGAAAGGTTTTAAACAGATCAAAAATATTTTGGATTCTCAAAGAGATAACAAAAAAACCTAAGTAAATCTAATAAATTTAACTCCTATGAAGATGTTTATGAAATAATATGACTCTCATTGTAATGTGTAAGTATATTTTACTTCATATTGCTGTACCCTGAAAAATATTATGACTGTAATTTTTTTAATTAAATTTAATTTTATTTTATTATTTTTTGTGGTACTTGTGGGTTGAACCCAGGATCTCATGCATGCTAGGAAAGCATTTCACCACTGAGACACACCCCAGTCCCTTTTTTATTTTTTATTTTGAGACAGGGTTTCACTAAGTTGACTCTGGCCTGGAACTCTCAATCCTTCTGCTTCAACCTCTAAAGTCACTGGGATTACAGGTGTGTACCACAGTGCCTGGCAATTTTTAAAATTTTATAAATCAAGTTGTATTTTAAATATCCAAGGGGAACTCAGATTTAAGGAGGGAAGCTGTTATATATCTTTTGTGAAAGTGTATCTTTTTTGGCAATTGTTGTTGTTGTTGTTAGGTGCCCTCGAGTCGGTATCCAACTCATAGTGACCCTCTGCACAACAGGGGAAACACTATTGTCAGTGCTTCTCTGCTGTTCATAGGGTTTTCAATGGCAGATTGATTTTTGGGAGGGGGTTGCCAGGTCCTTCTCCCAAGCCTACAGCTTCTGGTGTTCCCAGGCGGTCTCCCATCCAGGTACTAACCAGGCCCAACCCTGCTTAGCTTCCGAGATCTGATGGGATCAGATGCCACAGGACTATGGCTGCAGACTTTTTTGGCAATAGGAATGATCATTTCCTCATCTGGGGGCTTTAAATTTTCTAATCCACCACATTTGTTTCTTTATGGCAGGTATCATGGCTTGAATCTAAAATGCTTCCCCAAAGATCATGTATTTGAATATTTTATCCCCAATTGGTGGCAATATTTGTGAAAGTTATGGAATGCTGGAAGGTAAGATCTAGCTTAGTATAAGTGAGTCACTGAGAGTGGGGCTTTGGAGGTTTTCATCCAGACCCATGGTTCCAGTTGATCTCTCTGTTCTCTGCTTCTGATCTTCCATGACATGAGGTTCCCTGTCACTGGCCCCACCATGCCTGCCCTGCTGCCACACCATATGCTTGTCTTGTCTCTATGTATAGAAATCCTCTGTGAGCTTCTAATAAATATCTCCCCCTATAAGTTTTTTTCAGTCAGTTTCTCTGTCATAGCGATGAACCAGCTGACTAATACATCAGGGCATGCCCAAAGTTCAAATTGATGGGAAAATAATATTTTATAATAGTTCACTTTTTGACAGACTATGAAAAATTGAATACATTTATGAAAAGGATTTATTTATACTAGGGGTGATGCTATTATACTAGAGGTGATGATAGAGGGAGAAGCAAAGATATTAAGGTAATATTATTTTACCTCCCAAATAAACTCTCGTGAACATACCTTTAGACCATGTCTATCTGCTCCTATGGCCTTAAATTGTTAGGCATATCTTCTGTGAGTGCACTGGTTCTCAGAATATTATCTTTTCTCACTGATATTCTATGCAATTTGTAGCAGCTGTTAATCAAGCACATTATCACAAATTCTGTGGTATAGCATTCATTCTAAAGGTTTGTGGGTTTTACATTTTGAAACGAAGCCATATGCTTTAGGCAGCATGAGATGGAGTAGATTTCTGGTAATTACGTTGAGTTGATGTAATTTGGCCTGAAATACCTGATTTGAATGTTTATGTTGATGAAACTCCCTGAGACATTGTCAGATTTTATCAACATTCTGTGCCATTCACACATAATCTAGGAGGAAATGTCCCCTTAACTCTCTGGTTATAGGTTCCAGGAGGATTGAAAGGTGATACACTGTAAGTAGAAGTTTTGACTTTAGCATCATGGAGCTTGAATCCATGTCTTACCATTAATGCCTGGAATTAATCCACTATCCTTAAATGTTTGGATACACTTAACATGATTCTAGATGCTGGAGACCAAGGCAAGTAAGGCATAGTCCTGGCCTCAAATGCTCCCTTCCACTGACAGATGCTTCACTCACCAGGGCACAGCAAAACTAGACTAATTCTTGAAACACTTAGACCCATAAGCTACTATATTAGGTAAACCTTGCACCCTAAAACTTCTGAGACCAGGATGAAACCACACTTAACCTCATGGAGCCAACATACTCACCCTTCGGGTCCAATGCCCACCTTCTACAAGAGACTGTCAGGATGAGACCCATGCATGTATTTCATCTTGGTTCTTATCAGTCAGCTCCCAAAGTGTCAGCCTCCTGCTCCTATAATCTATTCTCCAGACACTATTGTCACCATGATACTCTGTTCTTCCTTGCTCTCACATTGATAACCTAACCCCTCCTTCTCTTGAGCTTCCTGAGTCCATTCTATTACCAAACTGGTCCCTACAGTCTCAAATTCTCCTTGCAATCGTAGGCTTCCTCCATTTCCATGCATTAATTGAAAGTTGGCTCTCCATGAGGATTCCTGCTCCCACGTAGTTCTCACAGATGAAGGCTCTTTGTTCTCTCATACACGAAATACCCAGGGTCGGTGTGCTCCTGTTACGCCTTGCGCCCATCGCAGACTGCACTTTCTACAGATGGCTGTAGCAAAACCCCCACTCACATGCTCTCCTACAGGGTGCCCTTGCCTCATGGACAGGAGCTCCCATTCTCTTCAGCAAACATACTTGCATCTGCATCCTCCTCCTTTCCTTCTGATGAAAGATGTGTCTCATTTAAGGACCATGATCTTTAGCCTCTCGTCATAGCCATGGTTATTGAGAGTTGGTTACCCTTGCTGCTTCCACTTCCCCTTCCTGCCCACCCCCTAGCCCTGCCTGGGTGGCTTCTACTCATCACTGCACCAAAACAGCACTTGCTGAGTTAACAAAGACCTCTATAATACTCATTTTAGTGGCTTTTCATCTTTACTTTTAAATGGTGTCAGAGGTAGAGATTAAGTGAAAAATCAGATGAAAAATCATCCAGGGAAAATCTTGAGTACTAAAAAAGAGCAGCTGAAAAGAGGAAGAGGGAGAACACTGAGAGAAGATCATCGGAAAATGATGGTATATACGGTGTGATGAGAGACAGAAGGGTGAGAGGCATGGGCACTGGTTCATTTTGGTTGTCCACTTGGCTGGATTAAGGGATGCCTGGAAAATTAATAAAGCATATTTCTGGGTGTGTTTGTGAGGTTGTTTCCAGAGAAGATTGGCATATGGGTCCGTAAACTGAGTAGGCAAGACCCACCCTGAATGTGGGCAACACCAACCAAAAGCCTGGAGGTGTGGATGGAACAAAAAAGCAGAAGAGGGGGAAATCCACTCTCATGGATGCTGGACCCTTCTTGAGTAGGTTTTTTTTTTTTTTTCCTGCTGTTACCCACAGATATCAGACTCCAGGTTCTTCAGCCATTGAAGGAACTTCGAATGAAGTTTTGAACTTGACCAGTAGCCCTGCATGGTTTTCAGGCCTTTGTCCTGAGGCTGGACCTGCATCATTGGCCTCTCTCTTGTTTTGAGGCTGCTGGTTTTGTTGATTGATCAGCTAATAATTTCCCTTGATCTCTAGCCTATAGTTGGCTATTATAAGACTATTCAGCCTTTATTGGTTCTGTTTCTCTAGAGAATCCTATCTATAGTATAGTTAAAAGATAAAAATAGAATCATACTAGAATAATTTGAAGACAAAGGATGCAGGAATTCCCAGCAAATGGCAGTTTCATGAATTGCATAGAGTTCATATATGACTGAAATTCAAAGTATCTACTGGATTTAGAAATTGAGAGGTTGATGGTGACCTAAGCACAGAAAAATGGGGCTAACACCTGATTAAAAAGGATAATGAATGGAGACATATTTTAAAGCTTACCTATGAAAGAAAAGAGAAAGATCAGTTAGCCACTAGAAAGGGATGAGAAGTTTCTTTTAGAAAGCACAGATTAAGAATTCAGGTTTAGAGCATAGACCTCAATTTGAACCCCAGTTCTACTATTTAAAAAGTCATATGAGCTTGGAAAAGGTACATATTGTCTCTGTGTATGCTTCCAATTTTGTTAAATATAGTAGTAATAGCTACCTTGCAGCAGGGCACGGTAACTCATGCCTATAATCACAGTGACTCAGGAGGTAGAAGCAAGAGGATCACAGGTTCAAGTCCAGAGGCAGCCTGCATAACTTAGTGAGACCCTGTCTCAATTTAAAAAATAAAAAAAGGGGTTGGGGGTGCAGCTCAGTGGTAGAACCCTTGCAAAGCATACATGAGGCCCCAGGTTCAGCACCTTAGTATAGCAAAAGAAAAAAAAAAGAAAGAAAGAAAAAAGAAAAAGAAAAAGAGCAGCTACTTGGCAATACTGTTGTGAGGATTAAATTAGATGAAGGCTAGATGTATGGCATGAGGCATATGCTGTATGAACGATTGTTGTTGTTGTTGTTGTTAGGTGCTGTTGAGTCATGTCTGATTCATAGCGACCCTCATAGGGTTTTCAATGGCTGATCATTTTGGGATTGCCTTGGGAGTGGATTGCCATGTCCTTCTCCCATTTTTGCAGTGCTGGGAATCAAACTTGGGACCTCAGAGACTGCAGAGCGGCGCTCTACCAACTGAGCTAAATCCCAGCCCTGTATGAACAATAGCCATTATTAATAAAGGAAGAGCGTGTGAAATTAAGTGTATTTCTAAGGTTGGCAGGAAAGGAGGAAGGGTGAAGATAATGTAGATAAGACAAAAATGGATAAAGAAAAGTCCTGTGACCAGAATAAATGAGATAAATTAGCTATATGGAGATGATGGCCTTGTCCAGAAAGTAAGAAAGAAGATGGGAGTGATAAGTAGTGATCTAAATGGTTTCCTCTGGAGGGAGAGGAGCTTAGAAATCAGTGGTATCTACTATGGTTTGGGTAAGTGTTCCCCAAAGGCCCAAGTATTGAAGGCTTCTTTTCCATTCTATGGCACTATGGGGAGGGGGAAGCTTTAAGATGGAGGACCAGGAAGCTATGTCATTGGGAGCATTCTCTAAACAGGGACAGTGAGACCCCACCCCTTCCTCTCTCTGTCTCTCTCTGCTTTCCGGCTGCTATCAGATGAGCAGATTCCTCCACCACAAACTCTCAGCATCATATGCTGCCTCATCACAGGCCTGAAAGCAATGGGGGCAACCATGGACTGACATTTCTAAAACTGGGAGCTAAAATAAACTTTTCCTGCTTTGAAATTTATTATCTTAAGTATAACAAGAAGGTGACTAATAGAGGTCGATGACTGATAATCTGCTTTTGTCAGAGAATTTTGAAGGATGACCATCTGGTGATGGTGAATGTCATAGGGCAAGATAAGGGGCATGAGCTGTATAGAATACTTGTTAAATAGGAGACAATGTGACCAATGACAATTTAGGTAGGTGAGCATTGCTGAGTGCCTCACTGAAACTGAAGACCCTAACTGGGCAACAACCCTCATCCACATGGCTGTACGCTTTTGCTTTAGCAGCTCTTGTTGGTCTGGGTTTGATCCATCCAATGTCCATCTTACATCACCACAATGTAAAATCCTGAAGAGTGGAAATTTTATCAGTCTTGTTCACCACTATATCCTGTGATTAGTATAGCATAGATACTCACTAATTGACTGTTAAAAGAGCAAGTAAATTAGTAGGCATGCAAAAGGAATGTCACAAGAGTTCTGTATGTTGTGGATGAATAGAATGGAAGAATAATTATGATGGGAAAGAACAGTGGGAGCATAAGAGAAAATTATGGGAAGTATATAATTGAATCATACTAGATTGCAAATGAAGGGAAACCACAAGAAAACTACAAACTGAGACAGAGTAGCAATGCCTCACAAGGCCAGAGGATTTCATGAGTCAAAAGCAGATTCAGTGGAATAAGAGAATGCAAAAGTTCTGATTGGTTCTGAAAACTTCAAACCTGGAACTATTACTAGATATAAGATATGCCCAAGGAATTGTGAAATTAAAAAAGAATGGAGACAAAAGTCAATGGAGCTGAAGGTCAAAGAACAATGAGAGCAGAGCAGTTTTCATTATTTTTGTAGCGCTAGGACCATGAAACTGACTGAAAAGAGACCAGTTTCTCTTTCTTCTCATGGTTATTCATGCACTTCCTACTTCCCTGGAGAGCATGGACTCTATCTTACTCATTCATGGGAATTTGTTAAAGTCAATGAAAGATAAGGAAGAATTTCCTAATTCCCTACATTTACATTCAACATTAAGCCAGCACTGTCACTCAAAAGCAACGCAATGAAAATCTGTCCAATTTATGTTCCAAGTGAGGCTAGCCAAATGTTAAATAAAATAGATCAGCAATTAATTTAGCAGTTGGGATGATGTCAATGACAGGCTGCCTCAAATTTTCAGTTGAATAATTTCTTCCTTTAAATAACTCTGTTTAACAGAAGATACAAATAATATTTCAAAATTTAAAGTTTTATAAAAGTCAGGTCAAGAAAATGCATCTGGGATGAATTTCCTCAATTATCTAAATGCCCAGTCAACTGGTCAGCATGACTCACCTTTCTGTGGCTCAGTTTTATTAAGTGCAAAGTGGAGGTAATAACAGCACCCCCATCATGCTTGGATGGTTAAATGAGATGATACTTGTAAAGACCTTAGCTCAAGGTGACCTGGCACATAGTAAAATCTCAAAAAATGAGTGCTATATCTATAATTATTAATAAGAATGAAACAATTCCCAGCTTTCTAGCCTACTCTCCTATACCCAATCATCCCTAGGTATTACTATAGAATGAATGTGTGTGTTCCCTACAATCCTGTTGAAACCTAACTTCCAACATGATGATATTAGGCGGTGAGGCCTTTGAGGAGTAATTAATCATGAAAAGGAACCCTCATGAATGAGATTAGTGTCCTTACAAAGGGGATTCTCGAGAGCTCTTGCATCCCTTCTGCCATGTGGGAAAATAGCAAAAAGATGTCCTTTTGTGAACCATGAAGCAAGCCTTCACCTGACTTCTAACTTGTTGGCACTTAGATTTTGGATTATCCAATCTCCAAAACTGTGAGAAATGAGTTTCTGTTGTCTATAAACCACCCAATCTATAGCATTCTGTTGTAGTATCCCAAATGAGCTAAGACAAGGATAGCATGTCAAAAGTTACTCTGGGCTTCTGGTTCAAGAAAGAAGACAGAAAATGTGCATTAATTTCCTTTCCACAAATCACATGTTGTTGTTAGGTGCCATCAAGTCAGGTCTGACTCACAGCGACCATCTATGTACAGAAGATGAAACACTACCCGACGTAGTGCCATGTCTAGGACTATGTCAGTGTTCCTCTGCTATTTATAGGGGTTTCAATGTCTGATCATTTTGGAAATGGGTTGCCAAATCCTTCTCCCTAACCTACAGCACCTGGTATTCCTAGGCGGTCTCCCATCCAAGTACTAGCCAGGCCTGACCCTGTTTAGATTCTGAGATCTGATGAGACTGGATGCCAGGGTAGTATGACTGTGGATGCCATATCACATAGAATCACAGAAAAGAAGTATAATAAGAAATTTATTTATAAAATCCCTAAGAATGGAAAGTGCATCAGTTTGCCAGGTTTGCCATAACAAAGTGCTGCGGACTGGGTAGGTTAACTAACAGATGTTTATTTCTGTACAGTTTTGGAGACTAGAAGTCCAATATCAAGATAGCAACAGGGTTAAATTCTTCTAAGAATTTCTCTCCTTGGTTTATTCATGGCCATATTTTCATGATGTCTTCATATGGTCTTGACTTTGCACATATCATGTTCTAATTTCCTTTTCTTATAGGATACCAATCACATCAGATTAGGGGCCATCCTAATGATCCCAACTTTAGTTATCTCTTTAGCTACCCTGTGATAATTAATCTTTGTTGTCAATGTGACTGGATTGATAGATGCCTAGAGAATTGGTAAAGCACACTTCTGGGTGTCACTGAGGATGTATTCAGAGACAATTGAGCATATAGATCAGCAAACTGAGTAGGGGTGACCCAGATAGAACAAAAAGCAGCAGGAGGAGGAAGCTGACATGCATTCACATGCTCTATTCTTCCTAAGAAAGTACATTTTTTGATGCCACTGCTGCTGTGCTGCTGCTGGTGTTGCTGCTGCTGCTGCTGATACCCATGGATATGACTCCAGATTTTTCAGCCTTTAAACATGGACTTGTTCCAACAACTCCCCAGGGGACTTCCAGGCCTTCAGCCTTGGGCTGCAGCTAACTCTGATTCTTCTTACTCTGAAGCTTCCAGCTTCTTGGCCTGAGCAACTACTAGTTTCCTCACATCTCTAGGCTGCAGGAAGCCATTGTGATTATCTATGATCATGTAAGCCAATCTAATACATTCCCTCTTATAATTTATATATTCTATTGGTTCTGTTCCTGTGGAGAACTCTGAGGCAGATCCTATCTACAAATACAGTCACATTCTGAGGTACTGGGTGTTAGGACTACAACATACAAATTTAAGGGGAGAAAGATACAATTCAACCGTCAAAGGAAATATGGGGATGAAGTAAGAAAATACGTAAATAAATTTTTTGAAAGAAAGAACAATTGGAAACCAACTGTTGGATACTCCACAGTGGAGAAAGTGATGAGTCCAGGAGAGTGAGGGGAGGGCTGAGGTGAATGTGAGAACCGTGCTTCAGAGGGAAACTCCAAAGTTGTCCCAGTTCTAAGTCAATTGTGAAAAGTACAAGAGAGAAGGAGGCCAGGGAGAGAGGACATTGTCTAAGGATCTTAGTAAAGAAGGGCTAACTAATTTGGGTTAAGCCTTGGCTCTGATCACGGAGAGATCTTGACATCTGAAGTTGGAATAGTGAGCTCTAAGGAAATTGAGCTCTCAGCATGGATGAAAGTTAGTTATCTTTTGTGGTTCAAAGTAAGACCCTTTTCATGTGGGCACTGGGGGGCTCTAACCTGTGTATCCTCCTTAGCCATGAAGTCTAAAGTGAAGACTACCATTGGACACATTGCATCTACAAACACATAGCTCATAGTAGGTCCTCACATTCAGGAGAGAGATCTGTTGGTGAAAGAGATCTATAAAGATGAAACAAATCCACACCCATTCCCTACATTAATCAACATAATGTTGTTGTTGTTGTTGTTGTTGTTAGGTGCCGTCGAGTCGGTATCTGACTCATAGTGACCCTTATAGGGTTTTCAATGGCTGTTTGTGGGTTGCCTTGGGAGTGGATTTCCATGTCCTTCTCCCACTTTTGCGGTGCTGGGAATTGAACTCGGGACCTCAGAGACTGCAGTGCAGCGCTCTACCAGCTGAGCTAAATCCCAGCCCTGTTGTTGTTGTTGTTGTTGTTAGGTGCCATTGAGTCAGTATCCGACTCATAGTGACCCTCATAGGGTTTTCAGTGGCTGACAGTTTCAGGATTGCCTTTGGAGTGGATTGCCAGGAAATCCCAGCCCTGATTAACATAATACTGTATATAAAATATAAATAAACAAGAAAAGATCATCATAAATTTGAGGAAAATTAAGAGTTCAAGGGAAAAAGAAGAGTCACAGAAAAATTAATTCCAGGGGTGTTACTGTTTGCATATGTTTCCCCCCCACAAAGATTCAGTATTGAAATTTAATCACCATTGTGCAGTGTAGAAATGGAGGGTAGAAATAGAATCCAACTATGGTGTTTAGAGGCAAGGCCTTTGGGACATAAGCTGGTTTAGACAAGGTCATTAGGCTAGAGTCCACATAATTGAATCCTGGTAGCTTTATAAGAAGAGGGATAGAGACTGGATAGATGTATAGACACATACACTTCTCCTATTTCTTGTTATGTGGTCTGCCCACAGGAAGGCCATCATCACACGAGTGTCCTAGATCTTGCACTTTATGAAATTTGAGCCAAAATAACCCTCTTTTTTGTGAAGTAGTCTGTCTCATATATTTCATTTTATTAATGGAAAAACAAGACTAAACAAGAGGGTTCAAGGATAAGTCAGGGGTGTGGAAGAGGAGCAAAACTGAATTGAAAGATGGAAATCAAGGAAAAAAATTTAAAGAAAAAGGAAACTATCCATAACACTCAGTAGTGTTTTCATAGGAGTCACCAAAGACAATGATATGATAAAAATAGAGGGGGAAAATTATCAGAGAGACAACAAAAGAAAAATTTCTCAAAAGACTAGTCTTCAGACTGAAAGGTCATATAGTGACAAACATAATAGAAGAAAAAAAAGATACACAAAACTCCAAACCATCAATGAAGAGAAGAGCCTCAAAACTTTGCAAAATAAAACCTAGTTTACTCACAGAGACAAGAGAATCAGGTTAGCATATTACTTCTCTTTCCTTCTTTCTTTCTTTCTTTCCTTTCTTTCTTTCTTTCTTTTGTGTGTGCGTGCGTGCGTGCATGCATGTGTGTGTGTGTATGTGTGGTACTGGGGGTTGAACCCAGAGCCTTGCACTTGCTTTGCAAGTGCTGTACCCTCCACCCATTTTTTTTACTTTTTGAGACAGGGTCTCACTAAATTACACAGACTGCCTCTGGTCTCAAACTTGTGATCCTCCTGCCTCTGCCTCCCAAGCCACTGGGATTACAGTTGTGCACCATCGCACCTGGCTCAGCATATTACTTCTTATAAGTTACCCTGGACTTTAGAAAAATAGGACCTTGGTCTCCAAAGTTCAGAAAGACAATGATTTTGAAAACAAAATTATATAAGTAGAAAATTTCTAATTGAGTATAAAAGTGAAATATAGACTTTCAGATATATGCATACTCAAACTTTCCCTCTCATCATTTTTTTTCTTTAAAACAATTTTTTAAAAAGTGAGGATAAATGCATGCAAAAAACCAGAATACAAAGAGTAGGTAAATGGGGGTGGAGTACACTGTATTTATGCTATTTTAAAGTGCGGACTAAATGTAATAAATCAAGATATATTCAACTGGATCTTTTGAAATTTCTGAAAATAAAAACACAAGTAAAAATAAAATTAGCAGTAGGTAAGTATTACTATTAGTAAACCTAATTCTTCAATCAAAAACAGGCAGAAAATAGTGGTAAATATTTATTTGCAGTATTGTGTAGTTAATTACTGTATTAGTTACTGTTGCCTCACTGTAACAGAATATCTGATTGAAATAACTTAGGGGAGGAAAGATTTATTTTGGCTCATTGTTTCAGAAGTCTCAGTCCCTAGTTGCTAGGCCCCATGGACTTGAGCAGAATATAGTGGTGGCAGAAGAGTGTGACAGAAAAGAGTTGTTCATATCATGGCAGACCAGGAAACAAAGTGTGAGGCTGGAATCCAGAGCCAGTTATCATCTTCAAAGCCTCTGCAGCCAGTGACTTATTTCCACCAGCTAAGTCTCACCTCCTAAAGGTTCCATAGCCTCCCCAAACAGTGCCACCATCTGTGGACCTTGCATTCAAACATGAGCTTGTGGGGAACATTTTATATTCAAACCACAACTACAACTACCAAATAAAAAAGATACAAAAACAGAACACATTATCTTTGAACTTGAAAGAGTTGATGGAGGCAACAGGTAGCAGAGAAGGCATTATATTCTTTGCACTGTTTGAATTTGAACTCCATGTAGGTATATTGTTTTTGTAGTAACTTAAAAAGAAAATTTTCCTCAAAGATTCCTAAATTTCAAACATTGTCCACTCAAACCAGTTAAATCCACCCTCCATTGGCACAGGATGATTCTTCAAACAGCCACATACTCTCCACTTGTTATCAACACTGAAAGATCAGATGCCTGTGTTTTTAGCAATGTATCTAATATAGCCCAATTCTTTACAGAATCTTGGTTCTGGTTCCATTTTCCACATTACCCCCATTTCCGTTTCATTCACACCTTTTCTTTCCTTCTTTTCTAGTCCCATTGCTATAAATTCACAGCTTCTATGTTATCTAATTAGCCTGCAGCTGTAGCCCTGTGGCATCGGATCCCGTCAGATCTTGGAAGCTAAGCAGGGTCAGGGCTGGTTAGTACCTGGATGGAAGACCACCTGGGAACACCAGAAGCTGTAGGCTTGGGAGAAGGACCTGGCAACCCCCTCCCAAAAATCAATCTGCCATTGAAAACCCTATGAACAGCAGAGAAGAACTGACAATAGTGTTTCCCCTGTTGTACAGAGGGTCGCTATGAGTCGGATACCGACTCGACGGCACCTAACAACAACAACAATGTTATCTAATTATGGAATTTCTTCTCATGAGGAAACATTATTAGCAGTATTGCCTGAAAAATACATAATCAAATCTGTATATTTTAATAATAAAATTAATAAATATGATAATTTTACTAAAATGTTTTATTTCACAGGTATAGAAATTTTTGATAAAACATAGCTATAATTCCTACTATATGGATAAGTAAGAATTGGACAGATAGAGATAATGCTTTTTTTCAGGGCTTCAAAATTAAATTACCACCTTGCCACTGTCAAGTTATTTTCCTCTGCTTAAGTGGAGGGTAGAAGTTGAGCTTTCACAGGTCCCTCTGCTCATGCTTTTGCTGGTTCCTCTTGGTCAACTTGCCCAAGATTTTCACTAATAAGTGTTGGTTTTCCACTTGCTTATTATAACATAGTCAATAAACATCAGATCTGTGTCTCTCAGTTTCTAATATTCTGTCTAAACAATGAAAAAATGGGCTTTACACATAACTGTTGACATTAGTTCCTTAAGTTTGATATTATGGAGAAAATATGTAAGCATAATATAATTCTTTTGCAGTGTTTACTTATTGTATCAGTTTTCTATTGTTGCTATTGGAAATTATCATAAATTTAGGAGCTTAAACAAGTCACATGTATCAACTTATACATGGTACATTCTGTAAATCAGAAGTTGGATACAGGTTTCACTAGACTAAAACTGAAGTGTCCTCAAGGCCACTTTCTCTTCTGGAGGCTCCAAGGAAAAATCCACTTCCTTACCTTTTCCAGCTTCTAGAACGTGCCACATTTCTTGGCTTATTCTTTGAAGTTGAAAAATGTTCTCTACCTTTAAAGATTAGTGCCTTTGTTGTTGTTGTTGTTGTTGTTGTTGTTGTTGTTATGTGCCGTCAAGTTGTACTCATAGCAACCCTTATAGGGTTTTCAATGGTTGACTCTTTTGGGATTGCCTCAGGAGTGGATTGCCATGTCCTTCTCCCGTTTAGTACCAATAGATTGGGCCAAAATAGATCATCCAGTATAATTTCCCTGTTGCAAACCCTTAACTTTAATCACATTGGCAAAGTCCCTGTTACCATGTAAGGTACCATATGCACAAGTTCTGCAGCTTCTGGCATTGTCATCTTTGTACGCCATTATTCTACTTAACACATTTATCCATGATCATACTTTGATTTCTGGGACATATGATGCCCATGAATAAGGATAAAAATATGATTTTGACTTGGGAATGAACCTTTTAAGTACTTCAAAATTTATTATTCAAATTATATACTCATAACCAAGGCTCTCAATGAAGCAATCTGCAATTCTGAATGGCATAAAAGATAGTCACATTCCAATCTTTTTAATTTATACCTAAAAAATGTAGTATAACTTATATATGACTTGAATACATGATTCCTTATTAAAGCAGAGAAGAAACAACCCAAGTGCATGGCAAGAGCTTAACTCATTGAAGAGGATGTTCAGGGGAGTGGTTAGATTATATATATATATATTTTTTAAAACAACTTCCTCCTAATTTAAAAATGAATACATGCTCATTAAAGGAAATTTGGGAAACAGAATTTTTTTTAGAAAAGAAGGCTGTATATAGTCTCACTTTTGCCTACAGTCTCATTTAGATTCAAATTGTCAGCAATTGTTTTTATAATAATGGCACCATCATGATAAATTATTTAGATATAAGATTATCTACATTGAGATTAAAAGTTATCTTTAGTTGATCATCTCTTTTCCTCAGACCTATCCTAAATGTATGGGAGAAGGACCCAGCAACCCACTCCCAAAAAACAATCAGCCATTGGAAAGCCTATGAATAGCATAGAAGTCTGACAATAGTTTCGCCTGTTATACGCAGGGTTGCTATGAGTCAGACACCAACTTGACGGCACCTAACAACAACAGCATCCTAAATGTGAGCTGCTTAAAGATCTAGTTTGTATCTTACGTCAACACCCAGAACTAATTTGTCTTAAAACAGTGGGTAGGAACCCTCAAACGTGAAATGCATCACAGTCTTTGCAATAATAATAATACTAAACGCTGAATATTTCTAACATGCCAGGCACTGATCTATATTCATCAACTCATTAAATTTTCACAATCACTATTGTATTGATGGTTCCTGGGAATGGACATGGACTAGACTTGATAACTACTATACTGATACAAAACACCTGGCATGCTCTTGGAGGTCCTTGGCCCTGTAACTGTAGCAAGGCCTATTATAATGCATCAACATTCATTCCTGGAGGGAGAGGAAGCAGGGTTACAAGATGCTCCACTGAGGGTGAGTACCCCTGCCTGCCACATGGGAGACCAGGATTTGATTCCCTGACAGGGAGCCACCCCCACTTGTCTGTGAGCTTGTAGTACTGTGGGGGCTTGTATGTTTCTGTGACACAGAAAGGTACACCACTGGTATTTCAGATACCATTAGGGTCATCGATGCTGGACAGGTTTTGGCTGAGCTTCCAACTAAGACAGACTAGGCAGAAGGACCTGCCACTCCACTCCCAAAACAATATGCCATTGAAAACCCTATGGAAAGCAGAAAAACACTGTCAGATATAGTGTCATAAAATGAGTCCCCAAGGTTAGGAGGCACTGAAAAGACTAGTGGGGAAGAGTTGCCTCCTCAACAGAGAGTCAAACTTAATGATGGGAAAGGAATAAAGCCTCTGGGACCTCCATTTACTGATTGGCACAACTCAAAATGAGAAGAAACAACTATAAATGCCCATTAATAACTGGAACGTGGAATATATGTAGTATAAATCTAGGAAAATTAGAAATCATCAAAAGTGAAATGGAGCACATAAACATCAACATTCTAGGTATCAATGAGCTAAAATGAACTGGTATTGGCTATTGCGAATCAGATAATCATATAGTTTACTATGTTGAGAATGACAAATTAAAAAGAAATGTAGTTGCATTTATCATCAAAAAAGACATCTTAAGATCTATCCTGAAGTACAATGCTGTCAGTGATATAATAACATCCATATGGCTACAAGGAAAACCAGTTAATATGACTTCTATTTGATTTTACCCACCCACCACTAAGCCCACAAATGAAGAAAGGGAAGTCTGAAATTGATCAAACATGAAATCAGGATGCAGTGATAATTACTGGTGACTGCAATGCAAAAGTTGGAAAGAAAGAAGGCTCAATAGTTGGAAAATATGGCCTTGGTGACATAAACAGTGCTGGAGATTACATGATAGAATTTCATCTGAGTAATGACCTTTTCATTGCAAATGCATTTTTTTTCACCAACATAAAGTGACTATACACATGGAATTCACCAGATGGAAAATACAAGAACCAAATAGACTATATTTGTGGAAAGAGACAATGAAAAAACTCAATATCAGAAGTCAGAACAAGACCAGGTGCTGATTATAGATCAGACTGTCAACTGCTCACTTACAAGTTCCTACTGAAACTGAAGAAAATTAGAACAAGTGTATGAGAGCCAAAGGTATAACTTTGAGTATATCCCACCTCAGTTCAGAGACTATCTCAAGAAAATATTTGATGTGTTATGCATAAATGATTGAAGGCCAGATGAGTTGTGGCATGACATCAAAGACATCATTCATGAGGAAAGCAAAAGGTTATTAAAAAGACAGGAAATAAAGAAAGGACCAATTATGTATTAAAAGGGACTCTGAAACTTGCCCTTGAACATCAAGCAGCTAAAGGAAAAAGAAAACATGATGAAGTTTACAAACTAAACAAAATACTTCAAAGGGTTGCTCGAGAAGATAAAATCAAATATTATAATGACGTGTACAAAGAGCTGGAGATAGAAAATTAAAAGGGAAGAACACATTCTGTTTTTCTCAAGCTTAAAGAATTGAAGAAAAATTCAAGCGTCAAGTGGCAATAGTGAAGGATTCTACAGGGAAAATATTAAACCACACAAGAAAAATCAAAAGAAGATGGAAAGAATACACAGAGTCATTACTCCCAAAAGAATTGGTGGATGATCAACCATTTTAAGAGGCTGCATATGATCTGGAACTGAAGGAAGGAGTGAAGGAGGAAGTGAAGGAAGGAGGAAGGAAGTGAAGGAAGAAGTGAAAGCTTCCTTGAACCCTTTGGAAAACACAAGCCTTCAGGAACTGATGGAATATCAATTGAGAAGTTTCAACAAACATGCAGCACTGGAGGTGCTTATTTGTTATGCCAAGAGACTTGGAAAGCAGCTACCTGGCCAATTGACTGGAAGAGATCCATATTTGTGCCTATTCCCAAGAAAGGGGATCCAACCAAGCACAGAAATTATCAAACAGTATCAATATCACATGCAAGTAAAATTTTGCTAATGATCATTCAAAAGCCACTGCAGCAACATTTTGACAGGTAACTGCTAGAAAATCAAGTCGGATTCAGAAGAGGGCATGGAACCAGGGACATCATTGATGATGTCAGATAGATATTAGCTGAAAACAGAGAATATCAGAAAAATGTCTATCTATGTTTTATGCAAAGGCATTTGACTGTGTGGATCACAAGAAATTATGGATAATTTTGTGAATAATGAGAATACTGAAACACTTAATTGTACTTATGAGAAATCTGTACATGGACCAGGAGGCAGTCATTCAGCAGAATAAGGAAACACTGTTGATTTAAATTCAGGAAAAGTGTGTGTCCGGGCTGCATTGTTTCACCATACCTCTTCAATCTCTATGTTGAACACATAATCTAAGAAGCTAGACTTCATGAAGAATGTGGCATCATGATTGGAGGAGGACTCATTAACAACCTGAGTTATGCAGATGGCACATCTTTGCTTGCTGAAAGTGAAGAGGATTTAAAACGTTTACTGATGAAGATCAAAGAACATGCCCTTCAGTGTGGATTGCCCCTCAACCTCAAGAAAACAAAAATCCTTACAGCTTTGTCAGTATGTGACTTCACAATGAATGGAGAAAAGATGGAGGCTGTCCATGATTTTGCTTTACTTAGTTCTATAGTCAAACTCATGGAAGCAGCAGTCAAGTAACCAAAATACATATTGCATTGGGAAAAGCTACTGCAAAAGACCTCTTTAAAGTATTTAAAAGTAAAGATGTCACATTGAAGACAGATGCACCTGATTCATGCTTTGGTATTTTCAGTTGCATCATATGCTTGTTAAAGCTGGATTTAATCAGGGAGACAAGAGAATAATTGATGCTTTTGAATTATGGTGCTTCAGACAAATATTGAATATCCCATGGACTGACATAGAACTAACAGGCCCATCCTAGAAATACAACCAGAGTGCTCCTCAGGAGCAAGGATGGCTAGATTGCATCTTACATATTTTGGACATGTTGTCAAGAGGGAGCAATCACTGGAGAAGGACATCATATTTGGGAGAGTGCTAGGTCAATGAAAAAAAGGAAGATCTTCAACTAGATGGACTGACACAGTGGCTTCAACAATGGGCTTAAACATAAAAAAGATCATGCTCCTGGTACAATGTTGTAGAGTGCTTCATTCTGTTGTTCAGAGGGTTACTATGAGTTAGATCTGACTCAAAAGCACCTAACAATACAACAACAACTAAACACACACACACACACACACACACACACACACACACACACACACACACACACGATAAATAGCAGGCTAGAGAGAGGAAAAAAGAGGGAAACTTGTCAGTCATACAACCTCCAATGAGGCTGCCAGAGACTCATCCACCATTTTTGCAAGTAAGTCTACTTGGGAGGGAGAGAGGTCTACTCCTATAAGGAAGCTCACTTGGGAGGTGAAGGTAGTGCAGCTTTGAGATATCTCAATGGAAAATTCTGGATGGTACTTCTTCTCTTTGAAGCAGTTGTACATAAAGACTTTCCACAAGTTAACAACATCCCTGTGTAAAACCCCCAATAAACTCATATTTTAAAAGTTTAATGTGATCCTTCCTTTGTTCTTTTTCCCTTTGGCTTTCACTCAACAACCATCTATTGAGTATTGGAGCTCAGAACACAATATTCCAAAGTATGGTGCCTAGGTATGCTGAATACTTTGGATGAAGGAGTTTAGAAGGGTTGCAAAGCAGGTTCTTTTTGACTTTCTTCCATCCTCCTGCCTGCAGCAGTAGCCCTGTGGCATCTGATCGCGTCAGATCTCAGAGGCTAAGCAGGGTCAGGCCTGGCTAGTACCTGGATGGGAGACCGCCTGGGAACACCAGAAGCTGTAGGCATGGGAGAAGGACCTGGCAACCCCCTCCCAAAAGTCAATCTGCCATTGAAAACCCTATGAACAGCAGAGAAGCACTGATAATAGTGTTTCCCCTGTTGTACAGAGGGTCGCTCTGAGTCGGATACCGACTCGACGGCACCTAACAACAACAACACAATCCATCCTCCTGTTTTCTACGCCTTTCTGCCTACAAAACAATTTTTAGAAACCAGAACTCCTCTTCTCCCAGGCAGGCATAGAAACTAGAATTCTTCTTTCCAAAGTAAGCCACAAAACTTAATAAACTCACTCTCTGACCTTTTCCTTTTTCCCTTTAATACCTACATGTGACAGGTGTCCTGTCCCATACCTGAACAAAATGAATGCCACACAGAGAGCCTGAGAAGAGTCTTAACAGAAAGGCCTTGCTGGGCTCCCCCTCCATCTGTTACCACCAAGTCATACACTTTTTGTCCAGTCGCATTTCTACATGACTGCACATTCTTCACTGAACCTAAGCATAAAGGTAGACATTTTCCCTGGGCCTTTGGATTTTCATTATTGAAATCTCTTTTGTCACATAAAATTTTGATTAAATGAGTTTGTTATGCCTTTCACTTATTAACCTGGCTTTTGTTATTAGAGTATCAGCTGGAACTCTTATGATGAGCAAGGAAAGCATTCTCCTTTCTGCTCCCACAGGATCCAGTGCTGTTATCATCTCCATTTACAAATGAGGATGTCAAGACACAGAGACTAAGTGCCTTGCCATGGTGGCTCAGTTAAAAAACTGCCACGCTGCAGTTCAGATCCCTGTTCTAACCTTCCCTTTTTGTCTCCAGCACCCCTGAAGCCCTAAGATGCCTTATTCTTTTCCTCTTGTCAAAGTAATAGGGGACAGAGAAGATCATTATTGGAATGATTGTATATACATTAACTTTAAACAAGGTCTTTGATGGTATTGAAATAGCAATAGCAGCTGATGCTTTGAATCCTTAGTATAGACCAGATGCTACAGCAGACACTTTACCTCATTTAACCCATGCAACTACTTCATGAGGAATAATTTTACAGGTGATGAAATGGAAACGTAGAGAAGTTCAGTAACTTGGCCATGGTAACTCAGGGTCAGAGCCAGAATTTTACCTAAAATCTGTCAAACTTCTGAGCCTGCTCTCATGCTTAATGCTTTTTACTGGATTCTGTGCTTAACTCAGTCCTGTTCAGCAATATATAGTCATAGATAAAAATGTAAGAAGATACAATGGCCAACTACTTCAAGATTAAAAATAAAAACTTGACAGCCTGGACTGATAGACAAACGGAAAGAATGGGAGAGATTTTGAGTCATATTTTTGGTCCTCAAACCAGCTCATCATGAGTTCATAAGAAGTGAAGCTAGCAGAGGGCTTGTGAAAATAAAGTCATCCTGAGATACAGAAAAGGTCTACCTGCAGGGGGCTGTGCAAGGAGAGACACAAGGCTAAAGTGGGAAGCAAAACTACTTGATAACCTAGTAAGGCACTAAAAAATCTGAGTAAAAGGAGTTAGAGTACATACTGTATGGGAATGTCTAGGAAAATGAAGATGTCAGCCTAGAGGAGAATGAAGCAAGTAGGTAAACAAAAACAGAGAATACACAAGAGCTGGTTTTAAATATTTGGAGGACCAGCTCTCGTGAAGAGTAGATTTAGTTCCCTAGATATGACCTGGGATCAATCAATAGATTTTAAAAGGATTTTAAGATGGGACACATTTGGTGGAGGAGAAAGAAGGGCCTACAAAATTTTTCAAACTGGGAATTGTAGTTGTGAAATTCCTCCTTACCCGAGTATTCATCCATAGGTTTCACAACCATTTGTCAGGAATGACACAGAAGAGACAGGTGAATGTGTGCATTGGGTAGAGGATCAAAAGAGGACCAGGTGCTCTAAGTTCTTTTTTTTTTTTTTAATCTTACAACTCTAAAATGCCATGAAATGGGTACCAGCAAGCTGGGAGTCCAGGGGTGGAGGCAAGACATCAGAAATGGAAAAACACAGGGTGACAAGAAAAATAAAGATGAAAGGCTTCATTTCTATCAGTCTTAGGTTCCTACTCTCTGCTGGGTTTGCTCAGAGTTTTATGTTGTGGTGTGTATGAGAGAAAAGGAGGAACTCATTGCTTTCTCTTTCTCAGGAACTGGATTTCCACCGAACAAATTATCAACATAATTATTAGCTTGTTAATGTGCTAATGTGTTTCTACATGTCAGTAATAAATGGGATATACTGGCCCACTAACAATCTCAAGCCGAAACAGGAGTCTCAGAAAAGACAGGTGGCCATTCAAGCTTTGGAAAGAAAAAAAGACCCTTCACTGGGGTCTAGAGTTTGGATAGTCATCAAAACCTTTGAAATGCAAAGATTCTATCAGGGCTTTAATTATTCAATTTTAATAACTACACCAAAAAATAAGATAATGGATCTTTTCATTAAAAGGCTATAATTTGCACATTATCATCTCCCCATTTTGATACTGCACTGACAGTGAAACTAACCTCATGTGTAAATGTGGATGCATGCACACCCAAAATGCCTTTCAGGTTGGAAACACATGCAGTTCTGCTCTGCCTGGTAAGTGGCTACACATTTGTAAGTATTGTGTGGTTGGCACCTCGGCCTCTATGCTTTGTTGGGTACATACTTCATTTGTTCAAAATATGCCACATATTTCTGGTTACAGCATGGAAGTTGGGCTGTAAAACAAAACAAAACAAAAATTCCTTAAAATGTTTATACCATATGACCAGAGGCCATGCTGAAGCATATTTCTATTAGAATTTTGTTTGCCCTCTTCTTTTGTGGTTTTGGAATCACAGCTTACCACTAAGTAATTAGCTCAAAAATCTATTGTAACTATCCCTTCTCCTTTGTCTTGGTCAGGGGAAATGAATTACATCAAATATGGTTCTAATTCTAGTCAACTTGTATGTCAGAAAGTCATTGCTGTTCTTTATTCATAACAAATGGCAAGTAAGAAGTGAGTAAAAGTGGTGCCAAACTTGATGATAACACCAGTGCCCCAACTCAGCTTACTGGTCATGAAAGAAATGACCACATAAAGCTGAAGAGAGGATTAAATGTAAAGTATATAAAGAACTTCAGTGCTTGGCATATAATAGGCACTCAGTAAATGGTTTATTGTTTTAAAAAGTCCTCATTTTATGCATTCATGGATCCATCTCTGTCATGGAGCTCATCTCGCTGATGTGTTTTTCTCTGTTTACTTATCTGTCTCACCATGCAACTAGACTTAATGTCTATATTCCAACCACATAAATCAATGTAATTTGTTAAATTACAAAATGTAGAATACTTGCCTTTGGACTTTTAATCAATAGTTCTGCTGCCATCAAATTCCATTTGTTTCCAAAAGGTTAGCACTTGACCGTATTTTCTGGTTTTCTGTTTATTGGAGCAATCCAAGCACAAATCAAAGTCTTAAAACATGAGTTTGGATATAATTTCACTTTTGGAACTCTCACATACATGAATGAAGTAAAAGTTCAAGATTGATTATTCTGGAACTTACAGTATAGTTTTGCAATGGATGAAGTGCACTGTGGTTGACCGTGTACATCGAGGCAGCCATTAGATCAAACCGCTGAAGCAGAGAACAAAGGATCTAAATGAGAGACTTCTCTTGTGGTCAGTACTGGGGAGACCATGAAGACAAAATTCAGAGTATCCACAGAGGCTTGGAAACAACTTGTACAGAAACTAAAAGCAAAGCAAGGACTCCTTAACTTCCACTTAGGTACTGCAGATTAGCTAGTGGGAAAAAAACAGATTCTATGTTAAAGGATCATTCTTAGAGTATTAGCATGTTCAATTACACCTGGAAAATCCTTGATGACTCTTCCCTTTGTTAAATTTACAAATCTTTCAGCTTTTCCCAAAAGCAATGTGGTAAGCAGGTGTCATTCAGAGAAGATGAAAGCTTCTGAGCTTTAGTAGATGAAAGTTCCAACTCTAATTTCCTGAAATACCAATAGAGAAGAGTAAAATCTCATAAAATGTGACAGATTCAGTGTGCAATGGTGTTGAAGCAGATGTGGAAAGGTGTATGACTGGTACAAGAAAAGGTCCTGGTATGCCAGTAAAACTCCCAATTCTACTTTCACCATTAGCTCACATTCCATCAAAGAGCTCTGAAAAAGAAGTCTATATTTTCTCTAAGAAGAAGAGTTTTGACCATAATTCTTAGACCAAAAGATCCTGGTATGCCAATAAAACTCCCAATTCTCCTTTCACCATTAGCTCACATTCCATCAAAGAACTCTGAAAAAGAAGGCTATATTTTCTCTAAGAAGAAGAGTTTTGACAAAAATTCTTAGAGCACAGGTTTTGTATTAACTTCAGATGAAGCCTATTGTCTTTTTGGTAATAATGATGTGGTTTCCACCCTGTTTTCACATCCCTTTAGGTGCAGAAAGATAAGGACCAGATCCTACACAACCAATACCATTACTCAAGTTCTGAGTCATGAATAGAAATAAACATGAAGAATAAATGTTCCAGGAACATCAGAATATCTTTTAATTTATGATGTTTCTAATATTATTTTTAAAATCAAAATACCTATGTAATTTATATTTAGTCGGTCATGATCTATTTAATTGTCTTTCAGGGTAGGTACTGCTCTCAAAATGTAATTTCCACAGGATTATAAAGTGTGACAAGATGCCAGTCACTAAATTCGTTTCCCACTAACCAGTATCAGGCTCCAGATTCTCAAGGCTGGTCACCTACTCAGCAGACTGCCCTGCCTTGCCCAAGAATTATGCACAAGGAATGCTCTGCTTTGTTCAGTAAATATATGCTGAGCAGTGGGCAGTGGGCACACAACTCAGACATGAGATAAGCAGACCAAATACAGTTGCATTGCATAGCAATAAGGACTCTCATAGAAGACAAAAGGTACTAAAATAACATGAAAATTAGTATTTACAGAAAGCAATAGAGGATAATCTGACTTAGCTAGAGAACTTTGGGCAGAAACGAATGTAAATGTTATTTATACTGTGCTGAAATTTGCCTCTGTAAAAAAATCTTTGTAACAATTTTATTCCACATTTTTCTCCCAGGATTGAGGAAGGGTCTTTGAGCCTTTGCGTTTTTCTGGCCAAATGAGATTGAACCACATTACTCAAACCATTAAGTGGGGCTGATAGAAAAGGGGAGCGGTGAATACAGTTTTTAGAGCAAATTTTAGTTCTTTACTCTGAAAACAATAAACTGACATCTGAATATAGTGATGATGAAAAATTTTTGGACACTACTTTGTAGACAGTTCCTTCTCTTTTGGAGTACAGGCAACTTCTGATGAACTCATTTTTCAAAAGCATTTGAGAAATAAATATAGTAAGAGGGGTACATGATAAAAGTAACTAAAAGAGGAAAACATAGACTTGCACAGTATCAAAAACTAGAATAATTTCAGAATTAACTGAATTGAAACTTAAGGAAAACACCAAAAATGACACATAGAAACTTTTGCTATATGGCCACACAAAGAATGAAGTAATAAACTTACTCTTGAAGGGTCAGCTATAGGAGAGCTATTGTTTTTTTGTTTTTTTTGTTTGTTTGTTTGTTTTTGTTGTTGTTGTTGTTAGGTGCCGTCGAGTTGGTATCTGACTCATAGCGACCCTCATAGGGTTTTCAATGGCTGACTGTTTCAGGATTGCCTTGGGAGTGGATTGCCAGGCCCTTCTCCCATTTTGGCGGTGCTGGGAATTGAACTCGGGACCTCAGAGACTGCAGCACAGTGCTCTACCAACTGAACTAAATCCCAGCCCAGGAGAGCTATAGGGGAGTTTTAAAAAGAAAAGATGATGACCAACTACCTTACTTCTAATTTATCACTGAGAAGAATGCTCTTCGGATGGAAACAGATAGATTACATGGATAAGCCAGAGAAAAGAAGACCAGAGCAGAAGGGAGTGTTGTAAGGCAGTCACTAACTCCAATAAATATTTCCCTGGATTTCTGGATGATTAGGAATCATCTCCATAGCCCAGTTGGTGATTTTTGAAGTACAAACTGTGTGAGAATAGGTTCTACCTAACTAGATGTAAAGACCAGAATTTGAGTACCAGTAGTTTTCTAGGACATTATGTCAGAAAACAGGAATAAGGAATTGAGGGAGAAAGAGAGAAAAGAGAAAGGTGATAATATAGAATGAGTCACTGAACCAGTGACCTCTGCAGAAAAGTAGGGCTCCATCCTGCTGTTAAACTCTATAAGAGAGTGTAAAGATATTTCAGAGTGGTCACTGGATAGAACTGAAGACCATAACATTCCTCTAGACATAGCAAGACATATACTACATTTTCTCACTCATTTGTGGAAACTAAAAAGTCAATCTCATAGAAGAACAGAAAAATAGTGGTTAAAAGAGACTGAGAATGACAGGAGGATGGAAAAAGGTCAGATAAGGATTACCAAAATGCAGATAAAAGGAATTGATTCTGGTTTTCTGTAGCACTAGTATGACAAATATTGGTTACAACCATCAATGATATATTGCAAAGCAACCAGAAGAGTATGAAAGTTCCCAGAACATGGAAATGGCTAATGTTTCGGGAGATGGAAGCGTTTATTGATCACTACACATTGTATACATGCATTGCATGTATTGTAAGGCAGTCTACTCATACTGCCAGTGTCACATATGGAGTACACTATACTCATAAAGGTGTAAAAATATTATATCTCAATTAAAAATCCTGCAGAAAATCTATTCCTTCAGTTTTTAAAAATTATTTTCTAAGCACCTAATTGTATGTGTGAAATTCCTCCCTGCTGAAAATATCTAAAGAGGTTTCTACTTCCTGCACTGAATGCTGATTGCCTTAGGAGGATTGATAAATACATTGAATAACAGAATTAGGGTAAAAGGAAAATATAAAATGAAACAGTTAAATAGGAGTAAGTGTAAAATTTTAACATGCCCAAAAAGCAACTGCCCATCCCAAGGCTTCTAACTTAGCATTCTATAAGAAAAGGTCTAGAAAGGGGCCACAGAAGATGTTAATGTGGCATCCAGAGAAAACAAAGGCTTTGGACATGTCATATTAGTCTAGTCTGGTAAAATCACAGCTAGGAAACAGTGATTAATCTTAAGAATTATACTTTAAGAATAGACCCAAATAGACCCAAATAGACCTAAAAAGACCCAAATCTATGCCACAAGTATGCTTGAAGAATATGGGAGATCTTGAAGAACTGTGAAGATTCAAGGTGGGCCATAGTGGCTATCTTTAAATATTTACATGGTTTCTTTGTGGAAGATTCATTAGATTTGTTGTGTACATATCAAAGGTTTGGGACCAGGACCAATAGAGGGGAGACAGAGGGAGACAAACCTGAAATCTCTTTAGGAAAGGATGCTCAAATATAGGAGGACTGATTTGGCAATGAATTGTCCAATATTTGAAGTGTCCAAAAAGCAAAAGACAAAGAAAGGGAGACTCATTCAATTGGGTGACTATAGAACACACTTGAGCATCACATGAATTGCTGACTCCAAACATAATCTTTGAAGTTTACTTCAAATCTAAGAACTTTTTATAGCATATAACCCTCTTGCTTCAGCTAGGATTACAGGCATGAACCACCACATCTGGCTGTTCTTTATTTAACAGCTATAAACTGGTAGACAGAAGCCAATGACAAAAAATTGTAATTGCTACAGTGAATTGAGTTTTTCCTCCAGATTTCTAACTTTTCTACAAAGCTGGAGGTATAGCACAGTGGTTCAGTACCTATCCAGGTTCAAACCATAGTTTGGCCTCTTCTTAACCACATGGCTGAACTGTAAACTGAGAACTTCTGTCTCTTATCTGTAGAATGGGGTCAATAATTACACTTAGCTTACTAGGATTTGATAAAGATAATCAACATATGTGAAGCATTTTTTTCCAGTGCTTGCCTCACAGTAAGTGCTCTGTAGCCATTCAAAACATTATGGTAAATAATAGTGACAGTAAGGAAGAAAGCATAAACTCTATGGAGCATCAACCTAAAATATTATTGTTCCAGACTTTCCTATCTTTCAGTACTTTTATTCTGGGTCTATTATGGGCATTTCTTTTTGTAGGTTATTTTTGTGTGATTATTTTGATATTTATACTTTTTCATAGCTTCTCCATATTTCACACTGACTTCTAACTGCCTTCACTTTTCGTGGCGATGGCAAAGATCCACAGTCATATCCTAATCTAGTGTGACACTGGCCACAGACCTATTTGGAAGCTAGTATACCAGGAAGGCTGGGAAAACATGACTTCTTGTTGGTGGCATTAACTCAACAAATCTCTCAGGGGAGCAATAAAAATGCAATTGCCAGCAGCCTTAATGAGGACTCACTCAGACACAGTGTAATCTTATAATGTGCCCAGTGCCCTGTGGAATTCATAGAATTAGACTTAGCTGAAGCAGATTTCTGTTTCTCAACTATTAGAAATACAATTTGCAATAATTGTCTCTCATTTTAGCTGATGACATCGCAAATTACAAGTGTTATTATGGCATTGTTTGTAATTCAGAGATGTTACCACAAGAATCTGCTTTTCAGCTATTGGCAGATGTGAGTGGAGTTTGTTTTTGTCAATGTATTGTTGTTAGGTTCTGTCAAGTCAGGTCCAACTCACAGCATCTCTGTAAACAACAGAACAAAATACTACCTGATACTGTACCATGCCCAGTACTATTGTCAGTGCTTCTCTGTTATTCATAGGGTTTTCAATGATTGATTGTTTCAGGAATGGGCTGCTAGGTCCTTCTCCCAATCCTATTGCACCTTGTATTATGAGGCAGTCTCCTGTCCAAGTACTAACCAGGCCCAACTCTGCTTAGCTTCCGAGATCTGACAAAATCGGACACCAAAGTGGTATGGCTGTAGATTTTGCTAATATAGAACATGTCAAATTGTTCCTAAGGCCTTTAACCTGAGAGTTACATATTTTGGGATCCATGAGAAATCTTTCTGAAGAACAATCTAAAAGGTGACCTCTATTCGATCATCATTTTAAATAAAATCTTCATCTCATTCACTCCAAAAATGTCTCCAGTTGCACATCATATTTTGCTTTCTGGAAAACTTCTAAAAGCCCCAAATTCTGAGGTGGCCTTATCACCTTCGAAATCTGGATGGCCAAGAGAAAGAAGTATGGGGAACATATAGGCATTTCAGAAACTCTCAGATTTCAATTCTTAGGAAATGCTGTCTTTAGAGTTACAGGTAATGTCATGAGTTTAATGTCTTCTCCAAAATTCATGTTGAAATGTAATTGGTACTGTGAAGGCGTCGAGAGGTGGGACTTTTAAGAGGTGATTAAGTCATGAAGGCTCCACCTTCATGAATGGATCAATGCCATTATTGCAGGAGTAGCTTTGTTATCAAAGTAACCTCACTCCACTATGCTGTCTCCCGCCTGCCCCCTCTCTAATGTACCCTCTCCTGAGCGATGCCATCCACCCTGTTCCATGACACAGAAAAAAGGCCCTTGCCACATGGAGCCCTTTGACCTTAGGCTTCCCAGCTCCTAAAACCATGTGCTAAATAAACTTCTATCGTTTGAAATTTACCCAGGCTGCAGTATTCTGAAAACAGGCCAAGACAGGTAATAACAGGAATGAGAATTATATTCAAGTGTTATGATCACAGGCAATGCCAAGGGCTAGCTGGAAGAGGATGCATTTAAAAGAGAACTTTTAGGGTAAATCTTTCTGTTTCAAAGACACTGAAGATTAATCTGAAAAGAGATCATAATAGGCATGAACTGTCGATGTCCTAATTAAAAACTAACTTGTGGGAATTTTCAGAGTAATTAACCAGCAAGTTAAAAAAAAAATCTCCTACAGAGCCACTTGAATATAAAAACTAAGCACTCAGCATGCAGGCCTAGCACTTGAGTTAATAGGCAAAAAAGGAGAAACACTGCACAGAAGTACCTCACCTAATTGAGAGTCACACCCAGTAATCTCACTTTTTCAAGTACAAGTGAGAGACTCAAGTAGCAAAAATCCAAACCCTCCAAGCAAACAGATAGGATGCATGACCAAAGCACCCGCACCTTATGCAAGTTCCAGGACCTCCCTATGCCTTGGTTTCCTCCCTTGCTTATGTAGGTACAAATACAAAGCACATAGCGAAAGATGCTCAATAAATGGTTGTATTTGGTAATTGTATTTTTATCACTTTTATTATTAGTGTTGTTCCTACTACTACTAACTAGCCACAGGCAAACCTCTTGGGCTCTACTGAATTTATCCATTCACTCCTAACAAGCATACAAATAGCTAGTTCCTCAGCTGTGGCTAAAACCATTGGTTGTGCACTAGTACGCATCCTCCATCTTGGTCTTCCTCATTGATTAGCCCTTCTCAGTGTCTTTGGCAGGTTCTTTCACTGCCCTCCCCTTTGAATGCAGGGGCATCCCAGAGCTCAGCTCTTGGTCCTCTTTGTTCCATTTACACCCATCTTTTGCCAATCTCTTGTCTAGTCTTGAAATACTTATATGCTGACAACTCCCAGGTTTCTCTCTCAGATGCCACCTCTCCCCAGAAATCCACATGTTATCTCCTCAACATCTCTACCTTGCTCTGAAACACACATCTCTGACTCAATGTCCCAAGCAAAATCTTATATTATAGCCTCTTTCTTGGCTCCACTCAGAACATTCTTCTTAACTGATGGCAACCTATTCCTTCCAATTGTTCAGGCCCTCAATCCATCCTTGACCCTTCATTCTTTAACATGACACATTCTTATCTGTCAGAAAATTCTACTAAATCTGCTTTTGAAATATATCTGGAAAACAACTGCTTATAACCCATCCACTGATACCAACCTTATCTGAGTACTTTCTCTTGCTTGGATTACTGGACTAATCTCACAAGGTGGTCTTTCTTTTCCTATTCCTATCCCTTTTCATCTATTTTTAACACATTAGCCAATACTCTCTTCTAAAAACATTAGTCAGATCATTTCCCTGCTCTCTCAAATCCTTTCAGTGACTCCCCATTTCACCCAAAGTCAAAGTCCTGACATTAACCTATAAAGCTTTATGTGGTTTGGCCCCTGTGTCAGTCAGATTTCTGTTGCTGCAGCTAATACCTGACACACACAACTGGGAAGAAGGAAAGACCTATCTTGGCCCCTGGTTTCAAAGGTTTTAGTCCATGGTCACTTGGCCCTGTTGCTTTGGGCCTGTGGTATCACAGTACATCATGGCAGAAGCACATGGCAGAGGAGGTTGCTCAAGTCATAGTAGCCAGGAAGTAAAAAGAGGGAGAGGAAGGGATCCGGGTCCTCATATACTCATTAAGAGTACACCACCAATGACATAAATTCCTTTCACTAAGCCCCGCCTCCTAAAGGTTTCACCCCCTCCAAGTAATGCCACAGCCTGGCAACCAAGTCTTTAGCATATGGGCCTTTGGGGGACGTATATGAACCTAACCATAACAGCCTCATTGCCTGTATCACCTCATTTACTGCTTGTTTCCTCTCTCACTCTGCTCTATCAAACTGGGCCACTTACTCGTCCTTAAACCCATCTGTTATGCTCCTGCCTCAGGGCCCTTACACTGGCTATTCCCTTTTGCCAAAGCTCTTCTCCAAAATATCTTCATGCCTAACTCTCTCCCTCAGCTCCCTCAAAGTTCTTTTTCAAGTATCATTGTTATAGATCAAATCTAAAATGGCTCCCAAAGTTTGTCAAATAAATAAATGACCAATAAAGCTTCCAGTTTTTATGGGAGAACATAGATACCCAGAATAAAGGCTACATTTCTCAATCTCCTTTACAAGTATAGATACCATACTAGAAAGACAAAAGGCTGCCAGAAAATATACATGTGTTATAGTATGCACTAATAACACTCAGCCTAATGATATCTCCTGAGCCAAACAACCTTAATTTTCTCTCCTCCTTATGAAAATCAGACAGAAGAACTCATTTAGCATAGGGGAAAATTTCATATACCTCAATAGCCATTAAGGAAAACCACTGGTGCTGATAATAGTGATCTTGAGTTATCAAAATATCAAGATAAATTCTCTTGGAGCCACAATATGCCTACATTTTACACATGCACACACACACATACACACAGACACACACACACACACACACACACACACAGAAGTCTTAAAACTTAAACAGTAATCTTCAATTATCTGGAAATCACATTTCCTATTAATGGCAGATAAAATGGATAAATGGATAAGTTAAACTTGTTCACTGTTTTCCTTTTTTTCCTAAGTTAAATAAGTGACTGTTTTTAAAGTCTCTTATTAAGTGTTAGAACACGCAATAAAATGGAAACATCAGAAGAGTTGAGAATGTATTCACTTAAGATACTATTTTACTCATTTATTTAATAATGATTGATGTGTAAGGTCCTGTGTTAGGTGCCATGGGGCTCACAAAGCTTATGCAAGTGGAAATCCACATTCTCATGGAAGTTACGGTTCAAAACAAGATACAGTATGTTTCTTGGAGGAGGAAATGGCAAAGGTCTTGATAACTTCTAAATATGGTTTGTCCCCAACCAAAACTCATGTTGAAATTCAGTTGACAAGGTATCAGGGTTGGGAAGTGGGGCATTTAAGAGATGATGAGGTCTTTGAGAGGGATTAATGTCTTTCTTTTGAGATTGGTCTAGTTCTTTCAAGAGAACAGTATTATAAAGTGGGACACCTCCCTTGTCCTCTCCCTTCACATGCTCCTGTGTGCTTCTCTTGCTTTCCACCTTAGGCCCACACCAGAAGCTGAACAGATGCCAGGACCATGCTCTTGGACTTCCAGAACCATAAACCAAGTAAATCTTTTTCCTTTGTAAATTACACAGTCTCAAGTATTCTGGTACAGTGACAGAAAATCGACTAGGGCCTACAGATGACAGAGCAATACTTCTAATGGGGAAAAGAGAAAGCTTTAATCTTTCATCTAATTAATTAATGATCCAAGAAAGCCCATTTGTACCCAGCCAATCCTATAGGGAGGCAAGTTTATAACATCCCACTGGGAACCTATAGATAGTTAGCCCTAAAATGTCCTCCAGTAGCAGAATTCTGCCTGTGAAATTTCCCTTTCTTTTTTTTTTTTTTTTGTTATTGAATATTAATTTTGTTTTAATATAATTTATTTAATTATATGTTTATACAGTTTGATTTTTAATATTGGTTGTGTTTAAAAATCAACTCACGAAATTCTTAACAAATTAAAAGCTATAGTTTTGTCTTTCCTAGAATTTCATTTACATAGAATCATATAATACATAGTCTTTAATATCTGGGTCTTTTCACTGAGCACAACACTTTTGCAATTTACTCAATGTTCTTGAATTTATTAGTAGTTTGTTCTATTTTATTGAAGAAGAGAAGTCCACTATAGGAATATATCATAAGGTATTAACTGTTTGAAATTTGGTGTATTGTTCAGTTCCCTGCTTCCCAATTATCTTACTTAAATGCTCAAATGTCCCCCAAATGCTGGCTTGTGAATATTGCTTTATGTGCTAGACACTGTTCTAGATACTCTATATAATATTAACTCATTTAATCCTCATAATAACTCTGTGGGCTGGGGTTTAGCTCAGTTGGTAGAGTGTCATGCTGCACTCTCTGAGGGCCCAGGTTTGTTCCCCAGCACCACAAAAATGGGAGAAGGACATGGCAATCCACTCCCAAAGCAATCCTGAAATAATCAGCCATTGAAAACTCTTTGAGGGTCACTATGAGTCAGACCAATTTGATGGCACCTAATAACAACAACAAATAACTCTATGAGATAGATAATATTATTACATCCATTTTTATAGAAGAGGAAACCAAGTCATAGAATGGTTAAATGACTGTCTCAAAGTTACACTGCCAGTAAATGGTAGTAAATGGACAACATTTTCAATATTACATATCAACCCTTCAAAAAAAGTAAAATGTAGTGACTTTCTGATAAATATAGATAAGTGTTAAATATAAATTAGATATAAAAATAAAATCATATGTAAAAAAGTACAATTTAAAGAACTGTTCTGTATTCTGAGATTATCCTTAAATGTGTAAGCTTTCACAAAATAAGAGTCAAAGGAATTTTAAAAATTGCCTTTTTTTTTTTTTACATTGGTCTATAAAATTCTATATTCAAGAGCCATTGAACTTCTCTCCCACTCCAGGAAAAAACCCTTTGCTTTGGTTTCTTTTCATATAACCTTGTCCCCACCCAGTCTCTAATCCAATCTTCCCCATCCTGCCCTTTTCCCTTTCATATAACTCTGTGAGATTCCTAAAATGTGCCCCCCCCCTTATCATGGCACTTCCTTGGGTGAGCACACCATTCTTCCCAGAGTTCTTCTCAAGTGATCATTCTTCTACCACCATGGATACTCTTCCCTTTTCACCTTAACCACCAATTCATCTTCAACTTTCAAGGCCTCCCATGTTTACTTCCAATGCCCTTTCTCACCTCTCTCGTAGTAATTAATGTTTCTCCTTAACCCAAGCCTCATATACCATCATCACCATCCAGGAAGACAACCATTACAACATCCTGACCAACCATTAATCAACTTCTTTGGTTCCAGGGAAATTTGTTGCCACTTTACTTTACTCAACTTTAGACGTGGCCAGAATGGGGTATGCTGAAAACAAGGTAAGGAGAAAGAGGACTACATTGGATTTTGTAGTTAGGATATTGTGTTAGTCATCCTTCCATTACTATAAAAAAATAAGTACCTGAGACAAATGAACTTAAAAAGAGGAGTTTATTTTGGCTCACAGTTTTGGAGGTTTCAGTCCAATACTGATTGGCTGCGTTGCTTTTGGCCTGTGGTAAGGCAGCCCACCGTGATGGAGAGCTTGTGGAGGAGAAAGTTGCTCACCTCATGGCAGCCCCGAAGCAAAGAAAGAGGAAGAGACCAGAATCCCATAATCCTCTTTAAGGACCCAACTCCAGTGACCTAAAACCTCTCTCTAGGCCCTACTTCTTGAAGATTCCACTACCTTCCAATAGCACCAAGCTGAGGACCAACTCTTTAACACATGGGCTTTTGGGGTACCTCCTAGACACAAACTATAGCAAATATCAATGATGACCTTCCAGATAGAAGCTGTAGTAAAGATGTTGTATTAGTCAGACTTTTTCATAATTGTAACAAATACCTAAGAGAAATAATTTACAGGAGGAAACATTTTTGACACTTGTGGGTTCAGAGGTTACAGTCCATGTTGGCTGGCTCCATTGTTTCTGGGCCTGTGCTGAGGCAGAAAATTATGGTGGAAGGGTGTGATAGAACAAAGCTGCTCATCTCATGGTGGCCAGGAAGAAGAAAGCAGAAAATAGAGGGGACAGGCCCAAGGTATATCTTTCTAGAACACACCTATAGGGATCTAATTCCCCAACTAGGCCCCACCTCTCAATAATGCCATCATATTATGAATCCATCAAGAGATTAAAGTGTTTCTTAGGTCAGAGTCCTTCAGATCCAGTCACTTCTGAAAAGCCCATGATCTGAAAATCAAGACCCTAACACATGAGACTTCTGGGAACATCTCAGATTCAAACATTAACAGATGTGGAAACAAAACCCAGGCTGCTGGAAGTTAAGGGTGAGTGAGTGACAAGAAAGTGGATACTATCATTACTCAAGAAAGCTCCTACCTTGGAATTCATTAGATCCCATAGTCCACCCTCACTTTTTCAACCTTTATATCCTTGGCAATGCTGACACTAACCTCGTTGTCCTATATCTCTGTCAGCTCATTCTCTGCTTTCTTTTAATATATAAAACACTTCTTGAACCTCAATTATAAGGTGGGCAGTTTGCCTGGCACTGAAGACACCTAAAACATGGCTGTTTCCATCAAGATTTTCAGTCTTGGAGAAAAGGCTATTATATATTAAATTCATTATACCCAAGTACACTGAATAAAATGGAGACAGAAAAGTGAAAGAATGGAAACAAACCTCCATCAAAGGATAGGCATGGGGGGTCAAGGAAAGCCGCCTAAAGGAGATGACCTTGCTCGGAGTCATGAAGAATGAGGATCACATCAGCAGTGATAAATGGTTAGGGAGAGAGCATTATAGGCAGATAAGATAATGCAGCAAGGACAACAGAACAAAAGCACAGTCTATTTATGAGTCTGGTAAGTAGTTTGGTGAGGTTGTGACCTACTAGTGGGAGGATCATAAAAAACATCATTGAAGATAAGATAAACTAGGGGGACCTACCTCTCGTTGGGGCTCTGGGGGCAGAATTGTTATTATACAGTTAGACTGGATATTAATATTAATGATACCTTTTATTTTTTGCTGTAAGTGCCCCTTATGCTGCTTAGTTTTCTATAAGGAAACATTGGTGTAGGGGGTGGGGTTATCTGATTCCCTGATTAGCTATTACTGGGCCCTCCTTTGTGGCTCAGGCTGTTTTGAATGACAGAGCTGTCCAGCTGAGCCACCCTTGCCCCAACACCTGCCATTGTGAGCACTCCACCATGGAAATCTGAAGGAAACTACAGAACTACAACTATTTGCTACAACTCCAGATCCTGAAGGTGTGCCCCATCCATGGCTGTCTCAGTTTGCAGTTTGCACCAGACTCTTTCTTTTCTTTTGCTCTTACAAGCCTTGGTGAACTTCACATGACTCTGTGACCAACCCAGGATAGAGGGGGAGGACATCCCCTGGTGGCCCAGCAAAAGGGGCTGCTGTGATTGGACAAAAAACACTGCTGTGCTGAGTACAAGGGGAGAAAGAAGGTTATGATTGGCGTAAACACAAATCAGATCACTGTGACTGGTGTACACACTCCTCCTTGCCTATATAAGCAGGCTCCCCAATTCACTGGAGGAGAGAAAGCTGGGAGACCCCCCTCCCAGGTTCTCTTTCCTGCTATTGCAACAAGAGGCCCAATAAAATGCCTCTCTTGAGTGGTCTTTCTGCCTACCTTGGGTAACAGCTGAGCTGGTATCAAAGAAGAAGATGCAGCAGCAGCAAAGACAGCAGAAGTGAGGAGGACAAAGAGGCAATAGTGCTGCCTCCTGAGGCTCAGGAGGTGGCGGAAGTGGGCACCTGTTGAGGGCAGCATCTGGCTGTCACAGGGCTCCTCCAGTCAGTAGGCAGCCAAGGGCCCCTCCACACCCTCTGCTTCTGAACTGTGGTGGTACGCAGTGGCAGCCATGGGGTGGGGCACATGTGAACCACAGCCTTAAAGGGCCACACATCCCTACTACCCAACAGCTATAACACTTACAAGCAGTCTGAGGATTCCCAATTCCTCAGCCTATATATACTAGGGAGTTCTGGTGGGCTACAGTCCCAAACTGCCTGGAGATACCACACATCACTGTCAATCTCCAACAGACAAAACTACTGCCCCAAAGCAGCATTTGAAGGGCATCTCTTTGTCTACTCACAATTTCTATCCAGGTAGACAAAATGACTCCAGTTAGTTGACTGGTAACAAAGATAACCAGGACCAAATTGTTCAGGGTAGGGTCTTAAAGCAGATGTCAATATGTTGACTTTAAGCTTACTGGGTAACAATAACTGCTGAAAGACTTGAGACAGTGACATCATAAGGGCTGCTATAGGTAGACAATTCTGGAGATGGTATTGCAAATGAACAGGTACAAGGTTGTAGGACATCTAAACTTTTGACTTGTTCCAACTTGCTTTCCCTCATAAAGAAGAATTCAAGTAGTTTCCCTGATAATGGAGAGGGAAAATTAATACGACAGTCACCTGGAGAAATAACCAATGAGACTTCATCAATTAAATAAAGAAATTTGGGAAGAAGGAAGAATAAGAACTAATTTATGATTTTAAACACCAGAGACTAGTGGGATAATCATATCAGTAGCCAAAAATTTGAGGTACTTTACTGGCTCCCCTTCGATCTCCTACTCTAAAAGTTTTTAGCTCTCTTCTTTTAATTTTGTAAACTCTTTTGCACAATATTTTCATCTTTCACTTGTTGGGCCTTTCCCAGATGGATGATGCCTAACTCTTTCTTTGCAGCTAAAGAGGATGGTTCTAGACCTTACCTTTTTTATTTGCCTACTAGAGATCTCTGGCTGTTTCGCTCCCTTTGATCACAATTTAGCAATCTCTCTTCTCTTTGCCTCCTGGGCAAACCAGCTCTTCCTCCAGTTTTTCCTTTCTGCAATGAATACCTTTCCCTCAGTCATAAACCTCTCAATGATCCATCCCAGAGCCAATTTGCCACCAGAGCATGTTGAGTGTGCTCCGTCAACTTTCCTGTCATTTCTCCTTCTACCTTCCCCTTTCTGTCCCTCCAGCAAGCTCTTTACTAAGTCCTTCACTTTGTCTCACCTACAAAACTCCCAATAACACATACTCATCAGAGTCATTTCTTAACTACCAGTTTTCCCCAAGTCACTTCCCAATCCAACAGTTTTCAGTAGGGCCCTGACAGTGCTGCCATCCTAGTCATAATTAATCACATCTTATCACTTTGAAGTGTTTCCCAAGCAGTAAGAAAATGGCAGTTCACCAAAGCATCAGTTACTACTCTCTTGGGCACCAGCAACTTTTCACTTAATTTGTTACTGCTTATAACACATAAGGCATACTCGTGATCACAGCAAATGCATTTTGTGACCTTAGCAGAATGAACTTTTTTGTTCATGGCCCTTGAAATGTCTACTACTGAAACAATGCTTTCTATTTAAATGGATTATTTTCTTACATTTTAAAATGGTTCAGTGACAATATTCCATTGGGTCTACTCATTAAATTTTATTTCTGAAGTATGTTTTCTCAAAACAAGAAATTATTTTTGTAAAAACATCAGTAATTGGCAATCCTGGGAAAACATTTTGTAAGCTAGAGGCAACGAGTCACATTATTTTCTCAAATACAATAACACCAAGGGCTCAGTCTCATTAGTGGACTTCTAAATTCTTAACTCCAGGTTTGTTCACCTTCACAAAGGCAACACAGGCATTTCCTCTATGCCCTAGGCTGCCATTTCATAGCACTTCATGAGTAAGATATAGGTCACCAGTAAGAAGTAATTGGATTTCAACACAGAGAGCCCAAAGTGCCACTTTGGAAAGGTAACCTCTTGTTATGTCCAAGTGTGCCTCTGAATCTAATGGCATTATTTCCCCTGAAGGGAGATCATCTGGTCTCTACTGAAAATCACATAGACCTCAGGGGTAAGAGGAAAGGATACTCCCTTCCAGCTGCCTTCACAGTTCCATTCTCTCTGGCTACAGATCTGAGGTCAGAGCATTTCCTGGGCTCAGAGATGATCAGTCAAAGGCCACAGTGAGCAGTCAGACGAGCAAGGACTCCAACGACTGCTACAGGATAGACATCAGCAAAATGGATTCACTGGGGGCCCTGTCCACAGAAAACACATTTGAGAAGGACTTCAGGATGACAAGGTGACACCCGTGACTTGGTCTTCCTGGGCTCTGAGCCCAAGAGCAGGTGCAGCTGACCTCTGTGCTCCTAGAGAACAAAAAGGAAACTATAATGAGGCAGCAGACTAGTGTACAAAGCCCACGGGGATTTCTGTTCCTGCTCTCCAGTCTAGGAATGATTTAAAAATAGCAAAGCCAAGATGCATCCAGTCAATTCACATTTCAGGGTCAATTCCAGTTTCATTTTTTACAGTGACTAGTTTTTAAAACTACAGATGCAGTACATGTTCATTATGGAAAATATATTAAATACAAGATGCAAATAAAAATTAAAATCAGCTGGGTGTGGTGGTGCATGCCTATAATCCCAGTAACTGGGTAGGCAGAGGCAGGAGGATCACAAATTCCAGGCTACAGGCAGCCAGCGGAATTTAGCAAGACCCTTACTCAGGATAAGAAATTTAAAAGGGGGTGACTGGGGATGCAGCTCAGTGGTAGAGGTCTTGCAAAGTATGTGAAAGGCCCTGGGTTCATCCTCCAATACTGCAAAAGGAAAAAAGAGAAAGAAAAAAATCACTCATAATTCCAGAACCACAGATCACTACTTTTAATATTTTCAAGAATATTCTTCCAATGAGAAAGCATGTTTGTATGGGCATATATGTGCACATACTTTTTTTCCATATATTCTTTTCTTCTACACCATCTTAAAATGAATCATATCATACTTACTATTTTGTAATCTACTTTTTTCACTTGACAGTAGTATATCACAGACATGTCCCCATGTCATTAAAATTTTTTCCAATGTTATTTTTAGTAGATGTTAATTATTCAAAGATAAATTTTACTTTTAAAAACATATTTGCATCAATCTTGGCCCTACTATCATTTGAAAACTATACACATCTTAGAGCAAATGGGTTGGCCAGGCTTTGGTTTAGTCTGATGGAACTTGGTCTTTGGGATAGACAATTGTAAATAAACACCTCTTCTAATTCTGTATGTTAGACAACATTTTTATCCAAAGCTTAAGACCACCAGAGATCTTTCATGTCAAGGAAATTGTTGTTGTTGTTGTTGCTATTGTTGTTGTTTGGTGCCATTGAGTCAGGTCTGACTCATAGCAAACCTAGGAAGAACAGAACGAAACACTCCCTGATACTGTGACATGCCCAACAATATGTCAGCTTCTCTGCTATTCATAGAGTTTTCAATGGCTGATTGTTTCAGGATTGTTTGGGGAGTGAGTTGCCAGGTCTCCCATTTTTGTGGTCCTGGGGATCGAACCCTGGACCTGAGAGAGTACAGAGCAACACTCTACCAAATGAGCTAAACTCCAGCGCCTGTCAAAGAAATAGTAATAGTAATAGACTAGATAACTTTGTTTTTGCACTCATCTTATGCCAGATATAATCTCATTCAATTTCATCAACCCCCTTTAATACAGAACTATTGTTTTCCTTATTTTTTTCCATAGGGACTGAGGCTTACAGAAGTTATTAACTTAATCAAAGTCAACTAGCATGTGACAGACTTAGTGCTCAAACACAATTAAGCCAGAGAATTGGACATTGTGTATAATTCATCGTATACATTCAGTAATAATTTCTACTCCCAGAAGAATGAAAGGGTGATCCATGTGGCAATTGACTTATTCCATCCTACAATCACAATTTACTCAATAATAAGTCATATGTGGAAGAAACTTGCATAATCCTTTACCTCCATTAGTGAATGAATTCTTTAATCTTGTGTTCTGGAGCTAATGATGAGAAAGACTAAAATCCTTTGTCCCAAGTGACTTCCAGGATTTGAAAGCACAGTCCTGTGTGCAGATTTTGTTTTAGGCTCATCTCCTTCATAACCTTATGCCACCTTTTAGTGACAGAAGCACCTCTCACATTCAGCCCAGAACCACGCACAGGCAACAGGGCCCAGCCTCCACAGGGCAGGTAATTTACAAGCAGAGGCTGGATGGGTTTCAACATTAGATGGTTTCTGCTTGAAGAATGACCTTCTAAATACTACTGAAAACTCTTATTTCCCTGGAATAAATAAGTCGCAAACCTCAAATAAAATCTAACCCTTAATATTTTGCTTCAAAGTTTTTTTTTTCCTTCACCTAGAAGATCTAGCGTAAATTAGGACAGCTATGATCAGATCAAACAGCAGACCTTAATCTGTAAATAATCTGTCTGGCTTCATGGCAATCAGGAAAACAGTGGGAAACAGCCAGTTTAAGATGAAAGTGACAACCTATTAGCATTCAGAGAGAAATGATTTCTCTCATCACCTTTCCTGAAGATGCTGTTGCTGTGGCAACCAGTCCCTGCATTCTTCCTGTATCCAGTTGCTAAAATGACAAGGAAGTTGGTCATGCTAAGAGATCATTCGCACTATCTCTTTCAAATGACAGCCAATAATATCTATAAGGCAAATTCCATAAAAATGCCTGTACAAACCCTTTGCACTGTGATAAAATACCACTCAACCAGGCTTCCCTAACTTGGTTCTTCAACAAAAGCTTAAGAGTTCCTTAACTTAATTGCACTGGCTAACATTTAACTTCAAGAATTATGATATGCCTTTGGGACATCATTTTAAATGTTCTTTCTTCTAGCTATAACTACGTAAAGTATGTGTATGAGGCACAGTATGTTCCTATGGGGTACAGAAAAGCTCTAGGCAAAGATATTCTGCAGTGGGGCCTATGAGATGAGTATGGCCACAGCTGTCCTCCTACAGCTGGCAGTCAATCTTTGTTCAGTCTAAAGATGAAAGGCTAACTATGAGGCAGTTTTCTTACATTTCACCCACCTGGACTCCCAAGAGGTCCTGTTTAAATAACTCCAGTTTAAATAACAAATGCAGCGTCCTTTCCGTCTTGCTGAAGGATCACCAACAAGTTGCCTTTCTCTAGTTGTCTGAACATGCAAATGCTTCTCAGGTAGAAATGAAGTAATGTAGTCAAAATCATTCATTCTGATTCCTGAAGGAAACCAAAGGAATTGGCTCATCTTCAGGGGCCACGTCAGATGATTTTAGAGCACTTCAATGTTATGATGTCCCTCATTACAACTATTGCAAAAACAGAGAGACAGCATTCACCATCCTGTTTAAATAATAAATGCATATGTTTTTAAAGTTTCATGCCAGCTGAGACGTTTAATATTCTTCTGGGAACATTCTCATTCGCCAGCAAACACATCACTTTCATACCTCATGCTGTGGTAGATGTACAAAGAAAAATAAAAAGGAAGTACAGTTACAAAATTATATGGTCCTTAGGTGCCCACTGATAGCTCTTTGTCTTCCATTTCCAGAGGTCAAGCCATTTTCCTCCCTGTTCAAATATTATAAGATAAACATAAATAACCATTGTGGTATTTCATAAGCAATAATCTTTTCAATTCTGTGCCCGAAATAAAAACATGCTGCTGTCTTTGACTTGTGTAAGAATAGCTCTCATTGGTTACTCTGGAAATTTGGTGGGCAAAAAATGAGCCAGTGACAACAGGAATTATTGTCTGTGTCTAATAATTATCAGCTGCGCAGTCTCTTGCCTGCAGCTGTACCACTGTGGGGTCTGATCCCATCGATCTCACAAGCTAAGCAGGGTCAGACCTGGTTAGTACTTGGATAGGAGACCACCTGGGAAAACCAGGTGCTGTAGGCTTGGGAGGACCCAGCAACCCACTCCCCCCTCCAAAAAAAAAAAAAAATCAGCCATTGGAAACCCTATGAATACCAGAGAAGCATGACAATAATGTTTTGTCTGTTGTACATAGGATTGCTATGAGTCAGACACTGACTTGAAGGCACCTAACAACAAGGCAGTCTCTTGTGATTTGCTGCTTCGTTGATGCAGAGCTCTCAGGGACAAATCATGACCCACACAAAGAAAGTGTGTAATAAAACAGTTATCATTATAGCTAATATTGTTGAGCACACAAGAGATGCTCTGTAAGACACAACTGGCATGTATTGACTCACTTGCTCCCCAGCTCCAGGTGCTCCCCAAGTTAAGTCAATGTCATTATGGTCCTCATTCTGAGGTAAGAAGTTCAGTAACTTGCACAAAATAATACAACATAGGGACAGAAAATCCCTGATATTGCTAAAACTAAAGTTCAATGCCACCTTCAATCTCAATGCATTTGTTATTTTCCAGAAACTCTTAAGGACAACAGTAAAGTCACTTTTCCCTCTCCCTGGCTGGAGGTGACAATCATAAGCTAATTTCTCTATAAGATCTACCACAGTGTTTTGCACATGGCCAGTGTTTAAGAAATCTTTGCTGATTCGGGGTGAGGGAGAACCTTTTTGTTCCAGATTGTGGAAATTCGTATTTTTAAAGCTGTGCCACAGTGGCTCAGCTGGCTCTTGCCAATTTCAGGAGTCCCTGGGACACCACTGTCCTGCATGCTGCTCTGGCTTGACATTCTGAGATCTCATCACTTTCCTCAACTTGCCACATCCTAATGCTTATTTGTCTCTGGTAGCCTCAAAATGCAGACTGTAGAATTCCTTTTGTAAAGGTTGATACTGAAGAACTAAAATGCATGTTGTCCAATTCTTTAGTCCACAGCGGACCAGCCCTGGGCAATTTTAGGAGAATAATGATTTTTTTTCAAGATTAAATAAAGCTACAATATTCAAAAAAGAGAAATCCCTGATGCAGATATACGTGGCAAGTTTCCAACACTTTGCAAGCAAGGCTTTAAATACTTTCTAATGAGGCTTGCAATGCCTCATTTCATATTCTGCAGAGCACAACATGTGGCTGCTCTTTGTCCCATGAAGACCTTCCAGCTCAGGGCGCACGGTTCCTCTCTCTGCTAATGGCAGACCTCCTAACATGAATTGATCACCAACTACATAGCACAACATCTATAGATGTCCATTTTGTGTGATTTTTTAGTTTTAATATTTAAAATATTGTAACAAAAAGATATGCTTGACTATTATAGAAATTGGAAAACAACGATAAACTAAAAGAAAATTTAATACATAGTCCCACCCCATAGAGGTGGCATTTTGGCATATGCCCTTTCGTGATTTTTTTTTTATTTTTAAAGACATATGATACCTACTGCTTTTGTACATTTAGTATATTATGAACATCTTTTCATGTCAATAATACATATCCTGTGATATTATTTTAGTGGTAGTATTGTCTGTCATGGGCTGGGATTTAGCTCAGTCGGTAGAGCGCTGCACTGCAGTCTCTGAGGTCCTGAGTTCGATTCCCAGCACCGCAAAAATGGGAGAAGGACCTAGCAATCCACTCCCAAGGCAATCTCGAAACAGCCATTGAAAACCCTATGAGGGTCGCTATGAGTCAGATACCGACTCGACGGCACTTAACAACAACAACATTGTCTGTCATGTATGACTAAATTGTAATTTATTTGACAAAATTCTCTTTTATTAAACTTTAGTTGCTCACATAAGTAATACTTCATGGCTCATCCTTGAATATAAATCTTCACATCTTTCTTATTCACTTAGGATAAATTGCTAGAAGGAAACAATCAACAGAGTTAAGGAAGAGCCCACTGAATGGGAGAAAATCTTCACATCCTATACATCTGACAAAGGACTAATTTCTAGAATTTACAAAAAACTCAAGAAAGCAATTCCCAAGACAACAAATAATCCAATACACAAGTGGGCAAAGGAACTGAATAGATAGTTTTCAAATGAAGATGTTCATAAGGCCATAAAACATATGAAAAAATGCTCAATATTTTTAGCCGTTAGGGAAATGCAAATCAAAACAACTCTGAGATTCCACCTAATTCCAGTAAGAATGGCCAAGATCAAAAAAAAAAAAAACAAATAATAACAAATGTTGGTGGAGAACCAACATTTATGGAGAAAAAGGAACCCTCTTACACACTTGATGGGACTGTAAATTGGTTCAACCACTTTGGAAATAAATACGGAGATACCTTTGAAAACTAAAAATAGAACTGCCATATGACTCAGCTATGCCACTATTGGGACTATACCCAAAGGGAGACAAGTCATCATACCACAGACACACCTGCATCTCCATATTCAATGAAGCACTTTTCACAATAGCAAGGATATGGACCCAACCAAGGTACCTATCAACAGAAAAAGGGATAAAAAAAAAAAAAAAACTATAGTACATATACACAATGGAATACTACTTGGCAATAAAAAATGAACTAATGCCATTTGCAGCTAAATGAATGGCTGGAGAACATCATCTTAAGCAAATGAACACAAGCTCATTAAGAGAAATACCATATACTCTCATTCACATGTGGGGCTGAAACATACTTAAAGGAAGAAAAAGTACTATACATAAATTGATATATAAAAAATACACAATTAAACTTAGTGAAGAAGGGACAATATAAAGAGTAGACAGAAGGAGAGAGGGAACTAGCAGAGCGAAGCAAAGACTGAGGAAGGTAGGATAGGGAGGATGGTCAATGTGGAGGGATGAATGGGGAGAGGACAATCTCAGTGTAAATAGTACAACTTCATGAGTACATTGGAAAAATGGGGGAATATAACCCAAATAGGGGCTGGTATTTAGCTCAGTTGGTAGAACACTGCACTGCAGTCTCTGAGGTCCCGAGTTCAATTCCAAGTACCACAAAAATGGGAGAAGGGCCTGGCAATCCACTCCCAAGGCAATCCCGAAACAGTCAGCCATTGAATACCCTATGAGGGTTGCTATGAGTCGGATACCGACTCGACGGCACCTAACCTAACCTAAACCTAACTATAACCCAAATAAGAATTTGAGTTTCACTACATATTAGCCATAAGCCTCCCTAAACTTTGTGAGTATTGCCAGAAGTGATGTAAAGGATACCTAATGGAAAAAGCCAATGCTGTACTAATCTGTACCCCATCATCATTTACTAATAAAGGGGAAAAATAGAGAAATTGCTAGGAGCAGAATTGCTAGGTCTAAGGTGTTTCGTATACACTATCAAAATGCTTTCCAAAAAATTAAGTCAATGTTTCCTCTCATAAACAGCAATTCAGAATATTTTAAATAAAATCTCATATGTCCAAGGTTCAAATACAATGCTCTTTGTTTGTCTGCATCATTGCTTTGCTTTATTACCTTCAGTAACTGTAGTTACTGAGCCAGCAAAAATCAGTTTTGCGACCAGTAAATTGATAATACATTCCACTATTTTTAGAGCCAGGCTGATGTGAGGCAAAGGAGTCCCTTCCCCAGGGGCTGCCCACTCCTAGCATAGCCATGGAAGAGGACCATCTTCCTCCCCCAAGCAGGGCCAACCTGTTTCTGATCATCATCTAAGTTCAGTGGGCTTTTGTGAGCCAAGGTAAATTAGAGCTGAAGGTATAGGACTGTCCTGAGAGGTCCTATGGGTCAAGTTTATCTCAGGGGCCATCTCAGTTTCATGAAGAACCATGAAGATTAGCAGATTTTTTTTCAGAGGCTAATTCAGGCTCTCAGGAGAACATAGCTTCCTCAGTCCCCCAGAATCCCCCCTGTTGTTGTTGTTGTTGTTGTTAGGTGCCATCGAGTCTGTATCCAACTCATAGCGACCCTCTGTACAACAGGGGAAACACTAGTGTCAGTGCTTCTCTGCTGTTCATAGGGTTTTCAATGGCAGATTGATTTTTTTTGGGGGGAGGGGGTTGCCAGGTCTTTCTCCCAAGCCTACAGCTTCTGGTGTTCCCAGGCGGTCTCCCATCCAGGTACTAACCAGGCCCGACCCTGCTTAGCTTCCAAGATCTGACGGGATCGGATGCCACAGGGCTACAGCTGCAGGCGTAGAATCCCCCCTAGCCAGTGTAAATTAGCTCAGGCTGGCATCCCTGGAGGCCTTCAAGGCCAGCACATCCTATTCTCACTTTCCCATCAAGGTCTTTCCATGTAAGCAGACATCCCTGGCCTCACACTGGATAGAGCAGATTCTGCAGGTAGTGTACAGTATATAGACATAGATGAGAAAAGTCCATGTGTCCATATACCATCCTTCACAATTAAACTTTATGCTGTATTTCTCAGTGAAAAACACATACCTGATGTTTCTAGAGTGAATTAAAAAATTGTGTAACTTGTTCTCATTCATTCACTCACCAAATAAGTATTCCATACAATAGACCATATTGTCAAGATCATGGCCCTTGGAGTCACACTGGGTTCAAAATCTTGGCTTCAGTTCTTACACAAGTTACTGCACCTCCTTGTGCCTCAATTTCCTCATGAGTAAAAATGGGTATAATATGTTGGAGGATTTCTGAGACTATTAAGTGAGATACTCTAATTTATCTACTACAAACTTATATAAAACCAGGTATGGAACCTATGGGTTAAATAAAGAGCAGCTGTTTCATTATTCCTATGTGCTCAGGCACTGGCTGGAAACTGGAGACATAAAGACACAAATTCCTTGGCTTCCTCGTCAATAGAGGAGATAAATATGTAAATAAATCAAGTATGATATCACAGAAGGATTATGAAGAAGGCAGTATTTAACTCTGTCCCAGGATGCTGGAGAAAGCTTAAATATTCTCTCCTCTGGGAGTCTGAGGCTTATGGGGTCAGCTTGAATTTGTCAAGCAGAATGGAGAGGAAGGATGTTGGAGACAGCTTGATAATTGGTAAGAAGCCATGGAGAGGAGCGAGGTAGGGGAGAATACAACCAAGGCAGTAGGCTGTAACTTAGGCTGGTAACAGAGGGAAGAGGAAAGGGGAAGGTTGGTCCTGGAAAATGTCAGCAGAGTTCTGTTCATGACATCTCTCATATTGCATGCTTAGGAGACTGAACTTTATCCTGTGAAGTCTCCCTTTCTCTCAATTGAGAGCTTTTAGAGAAGGATACATACCAAAAGATACTTCCAGTCTTGGAAGCATAGTTTATTCCACAACAGGCAGGATGACTTATTCCCTTGTTTATCTATTACAGTAAACTCAGCTATTATGGGTGGATTGTAAAATCCGCCTAACTTTTAAGAGGGATTTCAGTGAAATTTAGAACTTTAAGTTGTATGCTTAGGTTTATACCAGCAGAGCTCTAAGACCAAGACAACTATTCTCTTCTGCAAGTGGGGTCCACCAGTGGAAAAATGGGAAAAGATAGTTTGGCTGAAAAAAACAGAAGAAACTTCTGAGTCATATTGCATTCAAAGGCAGCTTTGGACAAATATTAGGGAACCATGAAAGGATTTGAAGGACAGAAGTGTTAAAAGTAAATTTATCATGAGAAGGATATGTCTAGCTTCAATGTCACCCAGTAATGATGATGATGATGATAAAGGGATAAAATTGGAAGCAAAAAGACCAAGAGGAAGCTATTTTTGTAACATGAGCCCAAGAGAATACAAATCCCCTTTTGTTATTCCCAAACCACCCCACACATATCTTTCATAATATTTGGCATTTGTTCAGTGTCTGGCCTCCTCACTAAACTATGAGCCCATGAAAGAATAAAGCACGCATGTTTTGCACTAATACGTCCCTGGTGCCCACTATTAATATCTGGCATATATTAGCTAGTCCATAAATGGTTGTTAAATCAATGTACAAGCAAATAGAAGTAAACGGAATTGCTATAAAATTATTTTAGTAGGCCTAATTTATTTCTCTGGAAGAGGCTAAAATATATATAGCCTTTCATAGCTCCTATTTCTAAATCTGTGGATTCAACCAACATTAGATCAAAAATATTTTAAAACAATTACATCTGTTTTAAACTTGTGCAGACTGCAGCCGTACGACTGTAGTGTCTGATCCTGTCAGATCTCAGAAGCTAAGCAGGGTCAGGCCTGGTTAGTACTTGGATGGGAGACCACCTGGGAACACCATGTGCTGTAGGCTTGGAAAAAGGACCCAGCAACCCACTCCCAAATAACAATCTGCCACAGAAAACCCTATGAATAGCAGAGAAGCACTGGCAATACTGTTTCACTTATGAGTCAGACACCAACTTGATGGCACCTAACAAAAACTAACAAACACGTACAGACTTCTTTTTATTATCATCATTCCATACATAACAAATAACAACCATTTACAAAGCACTTATATTATATAAAATATTCTAAGTGTTCTAGAGATGATTTAAGGTATAGTATTAGATGGCGAATTAAAGGCAGCCTCCATGTGATGTGGTAAAACAAAGGAGTTAGAATAGGAAGAAATCAACTCTTTTCCAAAGATAAAAGGTCTGGAAAAGCACTACAGAGGAGATTATGAGATGGTCCAAAGTTACAGAACAGAGCAGAGCAGTGAGCAGGAATGAGCAGGACACATCTCCAGGCACTGCTTCCCATATGGGAAGGGAAATGGACCCCTCATCCAAAGAAGTAAGCCAGGCAGACATGGCCATCAGACTGGTCCCATAGGACAAGCCCACAGTCCTTGAAACACTTGAACTCTTCTGAGGATTTGGTGAAACAGTAGCTCTGCTTGACTGGGGGGGGGGGGGAGCGGGGGTTCAACACTGGAGAAGTGACTCTCTTTCCCAAGCTCCACATCTTGGAGGGCCATGACTCAGTGCCATCTTGAGAGGAAACCTATTATATGAGACTGAGCTACCCCTGGGGCCTGAAGAAAAAAAGAATTAGCACTGGTGGAGAGCCTGTGGGATGACATATCACAACTCCAACTGCAGCAGGCAGTTATAGTGAGGGGAAGAGGTGGGACACTGACACACTGAGAGGTTCAGGCAGCAAGAGGCTTGGGAAAGTTGCTCAGAATCAAACCCCAAACCCCAGGGAGAGGAGATGACTCCAACTCCTGAGGAGAACTATGGAGTCTGTCAACTCTGAACTGTGCTCAGATAAAAGGACTCCATTCTCAACTGACCACCACCTCCACCTAACAGACTCTAATACTGGAGGTCACAGAAAGAAGCCCCTCCAGTACTTTTTCTTCTTCTCTTTTTTTTTCTTTCTCCCTGTTGTGCCAAGAGTTAAACTCAGGACTTTGCATGGGATAAGTGCTGTGCCACTGTACAGTAACCCCCTCAGCCTTTTTCTTATTTTTGCTTGGTGACATGACAATATTGATTACACAGGCTACCTCTGGCCTGGGGCTCAAGATCCTCCTGCCACAGCTCCCAGAGTTGCTAGGGTTGCAGAGGAGCAAGCTCATGTCTACCATGGGGTAGAAGAAGGAGCTGAGATAAAAACTAACCATACAGAAAACTTATTCAATGAGACTATAACAGAAATTTCCCAAATCTGGGGCAGGAAATGGACATCAATCCACATGAAGCATTTAGAACACCACATATGTTTAAGAATTTATCCATCTCATCCAAGTTTTCCAGTTTTTTGGAATGTAATTTTCTACATATTCCCTAATGAGTCTCTGTATTTCATTGGCATCTGTTGTAATGTTACCCTTTTCATTTCTAATTTTCTTAATCTGAGTCTTCCCTCTCTTTTCTTTGGTTAACTAGGCTAACAGTTTCTCAATCTTATTTATCTTTTCAATGAATCAGCTCTTTATTTCATCAATTCTTTTTATTCTTTTAGTGTCCATTGCATTAATTTCTGCTCTTATCTTTATTATTTCTTCCTGTCTACTGGTTTTGTGTTTCATTTGTTCTTCCTTTGCTAACAGCAAAGATACATTATTAACTTGATTGTAAGAGCATGCTCAGATTTTTTAATGTAAGTATTCATAGCTACAAACTTCCCCATTAGAACTGCCTTTGCTGTATCCCAAAGATTCTGGTAAGTTCTATATTCATTTTCATTTGATTCCAAGGATTGGTCCCTCCTGATGATATGTCCAAAATGAGTAAGATGCAGTCTAGCCATCCTTGCTTCCAAGGAGCCGTCTGGTTGCACCTCTTCTAGCAAGTCGGTTCTTTGGAAGTCCATAGTATATTCAATATTCATCTCCAGCACCATAATTTAAAATCATCAGTTCTTCTCCTATTTCCCTTATTCAGTGTCTTTCTTTAACAAGCATATGATGCAACTGAAAATACCATAGCATGAATCAGGGACACCTGTATCTTCAACACTTCAACACTTTAAAGAGGTCTTTTGCAACAGCTTTTCTGAATGCAAAGTGTTTTTTGACTTCTTGACTGCTGCTTCCATGGGTTAATTGTAGAACTAAGTAAAGAAAAATCTTGGACAACTTCAATCTTATCTCCATTTGCCATATAGTTGTATACTGAAGTTATAAGGATTTTTGTTTTGTTCATGTTGAGGCACAATTTATACTGAAGGCTGTGTTCTTTCATCTACATCAGTGAACATTTCAAATCCTCTTCACTTTCAGCAAGCAGAGTAGTATCATATACTTAATGCAGGCTGTTAATGAGTTTTTCTCCAATCATGATGCCACATTCTTCTGCATAAAGTCCAGCTTCTTGGCTTATTTGCTCAGCATAGAAATTGAAGAGGAACAGTGAAAGGATACATCCCTAACACATACTTTTCTTGACCTTAAATCAAGCAGTGTTCCCTTGTTCTGTTCATATGGATGCCTCCTGGCTCATATACAGATTCCTCATGAGTACAATTAAGTGCTCTGGTATTTCCATTCTTCATAATGTTATCCATAATTTGTTGTGATCCACACAGTCAAATGCCTTTGCATAGTCAACAAAACATAGATAGACATATTTCTGGTGTTCTCTGCTTTCAGCTAATATCCATCTGACATTAGCAATGATGTCACTGGTTCCCCATCCTCTTCTGGATCTGGCATGATTTTCCAGCAGTTCTCTGTCTATATACTACTGCAGACGGTTTTGAATGATCTTTAGTAAAATTTTGCTTACATGTGATAGTAATGATATTGTTTAATAGTTTCCACATTCAGTTGGATCCCCTTTCTTGGGAATAGGCAAAAATATGGATCTCTTCTGGTCAGTTGGCCAGGTAGCTGTTTTCCAAATATCTTGGCATAAACAAGGGAGTACCTCCAGTGCTGCATCTGTTTGTTGAAATATCTTTATTGGTATTCCATCAATTCCTGGAACTTTGTTTTTCACCAATTCCTTCAAGGTAGCTTCCATTTCCTCCTTCAGTACCATGGTTCCTGATCATATGCAACCTCTTAAAATGGGTGATCATCCACCAATTCTTTTTGGTATATGACTCTGTATATTGCTTCCATCATCATTCAGCATCACAGCAACATGCAAGTCCCCACAGTACAGCAAACTGCCCCCACAGTACAGACAAGTGAGGGGATATCCTCATGTAGGAGACTGAAACTAGTTCCCTCTCTCTCACCTTGTACAACAATCAGTTCAAAATGGATTAAAGACCTTAATGTAAAACCAGAAACTTTGAAACTGCTAACAGAAAATATAGGGAAAACACTTCAAGACATAAGCATAGGCAAGGACTTTTTGAATAGGATCCTAATTGTGCAGGAAACAATAGCAAGAATTGACAAATGGGATTGTATTAAGTTGAATAAGTTTTGCCCAGCAAGGGACAATTATCAAAATGAAGAGACATCCTACATAATGGGAGAAAATCTTTGGCAACTATACATTAGACAGGGGATTGATATCTAGAATATATAAAGAGATCAAAAAATTAATCACAAAAAACAAAGTATCCAGTCAAAAAATGGGCAAAAGAACTGAACAGAGACTTCTCAAAAGAAGAAATGCGAATGGCCAAAAATCATATGAAAAAATGTTCAATATTCTTAGCCATCAAAGAAATGCACATCAAAATTACTTTGAGATACCATCTTACCACAGTCAGAATGGCTAGCATCAACAAAACAAACAACAACAAATGTTGGCAAGGACGTGAGGAGAAAGGAACCCTATCACACTGCTGGTGGGAGTGCAGGTTGGTGCAGCCACTATGAAAATCAGTATGGAGGCTCCTCAAAAAACTAAAAACAGAACTACCATATGACCCAGCTATAGCACTCCTGAGTATACATCCAAAGGAACATAAGTCAACATATCACAGAGATCCTTGCACATCTATATTTATTGCAGCATTATTCACAAGAGCCAACTTGTGGGATCAACCTAGGTGTCCACTAAAAGACAAGTTGATATGGAAATTGTGGTATTTATACACCACAGAATTTTATTCAGCCATAAAGAAAGACAAAATCATGGCATTTTCTGTAAAATGGATGGAACTAGAGATCACCATTTTAAGAGAAATTAGGCAGACCCAGAAAGACAAAATATTGCATGTTTTCTCTCATATGTGGATATTAGACTTCGGTATATACTCCATATTAAAACATATAGGTCATGAAAGTAGAAGAAGCCATGCAGGGAGAGATAATGTACTGAAGAAAAGGGTGAGGGGACAAGAAGAAAGGGTAATTGGGGGAAATAAAGGTAATATCACATATCTTGCCCATAAGGCAAAATTGGGAGAGATATATATAGGGGCTGGAGCTTAGCTCACTTGGTAGAGTGCTGCTCCGTACTCTCTGAGGACAGGGGTTTTAGCCCCAGTAGTGCAAGAACAGAAGAAGAGTATGGTAATCCACTCCCAAAGCAATACCAGAAACAATTAGCCATTGAAAACCCTATGAGGGTAGCTATGAGTTGGACAAAACTCAACAGTACCTAACAACAACAACAAACAACAACAATATAGATAGACACACACAGACAAGACATGCAAGTAGAAGGGGACCATTGGTGGGGAGGGAGAGAAGGAGCAGGCGATAACATGGGAGGTGAACATGAACAATGTACAAAAAAATGCATGCATGGAAATGTCATAATGAGCCTCACTAAGTTGTACACTAAAAATTACTAATGAAATAAGATTACTGGGAAAAAATAAAAATGATCATTCATATACAAAAAAATGAACATACATAACTCTGCTGAAGTATAAAATTAAAATTGGTTAAGATGGTAAAAAAGATAAATAAAATGTATGTAGGCTATATGAAAATACTACACCATTTTATACAAGGGACTGGAGCATCCATAGATGTTGATATCCATGACAGTTCTGGGCCCAGTCCCCATGAAAACAGGGAACTGCCCCAGATAGATACAGTTAGGTAGATATAAATATACTTTGAGATTTGAAGTTCCTTTTTGTTCCTAGAATTTAAATGGATGACATGATACTCTTAGCATTACAACTTGATTAATTCCAATTTCATTAATCTTATTTATTAGTTATAAATGCACTACCCATTTTACAGACTAAAGGTTGAGAAATTCAGAGAGAGATTAAGTACCTTACCAGGGTCATACAGTCAGAAAAGAACGAACTTGAATCAGGCCTGGCCACCCTCAACCTGAGCCTTTCCCACTTTGCTCTCTCTTAGGCTACTCAGACCAACTAGGGAAAGCTTCATGGTGGTCATGATCCTAAAGAGAATGTAAACATCTATGCATTTCAGGGAGCAGTAGGACATTTTCAACTCCAGAGGGAAAACATGAGCAGAATCTACTGTCCAAAGAAATCCTTCACACCTTGGGAGAAAAGTGAGTAAACTAATGTGGCTTACATATGTAGAATCTGGAATAAAAAGAAAGAATTAAAAGTGGGAAATCCAGCCGGATGTGGTGGCTCATGCCTTAATCCCAGCACTCACAAGGCTGAGGTAGGAAGATCTCAGTTTTGAAGCCAACCTGGATTATATAGTGGGAGTTTATCCAAAAAGAAAAAAAAAAGTGGGAAATCCAATTAGAGAAATGATCACTTGACGCTTGAGTCTTTGAAAGGCAATCTTGAAAAGACCAACTCCTTTACTGGTTGGTTTCCATACCCTTACATAAGCAATATATACAATTTAATTCCATTCTTCAGCTGATTACAAAAGTTAATTGTCATAAGCTGGCTGAAAAGAAATCTTGACCCAGAATAAAAGTACTTATTCTTACGGCAAGTTTTCCTTTCTTAACTTCAAATTCATCAGTAGACTTAAACATAAAATTGCTCTTCTCAGCTGGGTTACTCTGCTTCTTGTTTTTATGGCCCTTGTATTTACTTAAGGCTAAGCAACAACAAGCTTCCTCTAGTTCATGAAATCATACACTGGAGGGATGCATTATTTGTATCCTCCTTGTTAGGGGCAGCCAGATTGCATCCAACTCTTAGCAAACCTAAGTACAGTAGAACAAAACACTCCCCAACACTATGCCAGGCACACGATCTTTTTATATTTGAGCGATTGTCATAGCCACTATATTTCTTCTCATTTTCAGTCATGCCACATCAAAAAAGGAGGTCCCTCCATTCCTATCATTAAGGTTGACTGTACTTTGAGGAGGCAATTCTTCCTCAGTTGTTTCTTGAATGTCTTCCAGCTTGGGGTCTCATTTTCTGGCACAAGAAGGGGCCAGGATTTAGCTCAGTTGGTGCTGCTCTGCATATTCTGCTCTGCATATTCTGAGCCTCTGGGTTCAAGACCCAGCACCACAAAAATGGGAGAAGGACCTGGCAGGTCAGTCCCAAAACAATCCCAAAACAATCAGTGATTGAAAACTCTATGAATGTAATCCTAGCGTCTCAGGAGGCAGAGGCGGGAGGATCACAAGTTCGAGACCAGAGGCAGTCTGCATAACTTAGCGAGACCCTGTCTCAAAAAGTAAAAAAAATGTGCTGGGGGCACAGGTCAGTGGTCCAGCACTTGCAAAGCATGCAGGTGCGAGGCCCTGGGTTCAACCCCCAGTACCGCAAAAAACAAACAAACAAACAACAAAAAAAAAAAGACAAAACTCTATGAATAGTAGAAAAACACTGACAAAGTGCCAGGCATGGCACAGTGTCAGGGAGTGTTTCATTCTGTTGTACATAAGGGTTGCTATGAGTGGGACTTGACTCTGTGGTACCTAACAACAACAGCATAGTTGACAGTGCATGTCTACTATTCATAGGATTTTCAATAGCTAATTGTTTCAGGATTGGACTGCCAGGTCCTTTTCTCTTGTCTGTCTTGGTCTGGAAGCTCAGATGAAACCTGTCCACCATGAGTGGCCCTGCTGGTATCTGACATACCAGTGGCATAGCTTTCAGCATCACAGCAACATACAAGCCCCCACAGCATGACAAGCTGACACACACATGAGGGTCTCCTCCTTAGAAGACCAGAAAAAGATGCATCTGGCCCTCTTGGGTTCTAGCTGTCACCAGATTCATCTAAACTTAAGGATCACAGTTTGTCATGGATCTTAGTGGGAAGGTTTGAAGCTTGCTTCCGGTTCTCTAGGTCTTGTACAGTGAGTGAAACTGCATGTATGGGTTGGAGAAATATTTGGCTCCTCACATTTTGTTCCTCTCTCCTTTTCCTTAAAGTTCAGACATTCATCAGGCTTGTCGAGAAAGAGGTTTCGAGCCAAAAACAGCACACAGCTGGATGAGTTCTGAGACACAGAACATAGGGTAGACACAACAACTCCCCACCCCCACCCAACCCTGAGGATTGTGACATTCCCATTCCCATTCCCATTCCCATGCAGGAGCATAGAAGATACAGTTATGTCCTAAACATCCATTGCAAGCTATGGAAACATTATAGAAAACATTCCTTTTGCATTCTAAATCATGCTAATTGAAACCAGACTTTGGGTTCTCCTTTCTTTTAAGTCCAGGTTCTTTATCCTTAGAAAGAAATAAATGAGAGCAAAGTATTTTTCTTGGACTCTGAAAATGTTGCTTAGAATTAGCTACATCTTGTCTAATAGAACTCCCCCCTCATTACCCTCACCCCCATCTATTTTTGTTCCCTTTTTCACATGTTCTTTATCTTCACCATGCTACCTTCTCTACCCTATTCCCAGCTCTCTGACCCACTGGAACAAACAGGAATCATTTCTTCAGTGGGCCAGGCTTTGATAACTTTCTGCTATTTAGGCTGGAGCTATGGCGTGACTTTACCAAAAGCCATATGGTGCTGAGACAAAACTGGGGAGCAGGAGGGCAGCGCCAAGATCTGCAAATCTGTAACTAACCAAAACTGTGAGTTTAATGAGGAAAGAGGAGATTAAGGCAGCTGTGGATTTTTTTGGCAAAAGCCCCAGTTTAACACAGGAATGCCCAGAGGCAAAAGCAACTCGACCTACAATAAATTAGTAAAATAGCTTATTGGTTCTGGCTTTTTTGTCAACACAGTAGACTGAAGACGCTTCTCAACATCCAGAAAATAAGTGCTTGCAGGCCACCCAATTATACATTTAGGCATATGCCCAGTCTCCCAGGACCAGATAGGATGAATTGCTCTCCGTGCTTCTCGTTCTCAGTGGTGTATTAAACTGGTAACATGATACATTACCAGCAACTCTCTTCTTTTGTGAAACAATTTTAAACATCTCTCCTAAGAGAGACTCAGTGTTTTAGTGGGTTAGCCAATACAAAATTACATGCAGAACAAAAATAGCTGTATAACTTTCACTGGAAATAAAGTGAGAGGACAATATTCTCTGTTATTTCCCCTTAAAATTGTCCTATGAGGTAAAAAGTAAAATAGTATCTCTATAAGTTGATATCCACAAAGGTTATTCACCCTCCTAGATCCAAGCATCATATACTGTTAGTCAGCTTGTGCATCGCTGTGGCAAAATCTTACGGGAGGAGTGATTTATGGGAGCCCATGGATTAGAGGATTTCAGTCCATACAGGCAGGGCAGGGAGCAGGGCCTGTGGCAGAAGATCTCACATCATGGCATCAGGAAACAGAAAGCTACTGGAACTGGGGGCCTACAGAAAACCTCCAAAGGCCCGTCCCCAGTAACCCACCCCTTCACGCTATGTCCTACCTCCTGAAGTTCCATAGCCTTCCAGGACAGTGCTACCAGCTGGGGTTCAAGCACACAAACTTTGGGGGGTATTTTAGATTCAAACTACAACATATACTGTAGTCATACAGAATCCAAATATGGCTATTCTCTTTGAGTTTTTAATTCAAATATTTTTGACACTGAGTCTTGTGTTATAATTTCACAATATTCTGTACCTTTAAAAATATATTTGGGACTCACAAAGAGAGAAAATGAGGAAAATTAGTTTAATTTAATGAAAAGTGAGGCAAAGCCAATAGGCGTCCAATAGACTTTTTCTTTTTTTTCAGCACTGGGTATTGAACCTAGGACCTCACTCATGTTAGGAAAATAACCTACCACTAAACTACATTCACAGCTCAGGACTCTGATAGCTTTGAATGGTCCTAAATAGGCCACTGCACTAGGGAGAGAGTTAGAAATGGGTATTTGTATACTAAGTAAGTTTATTGTATGTGTTTTGTTTTTGTTAAGTGCAGTCAAGTGGGCCATAGCGACTCTAATAAGGTTTTCAGTGGTTGGTTGTCCTCAGGATTGCTTCCAGAATGGATTGTCATGTCCTTCTCCTATTTTTTGTGGTGCTTAGGATCAACCCCAGGTCTTCCTAGTGCACAGAGCAGCGCTCTACCAACTGAGCTAAACCTCAGCCTATTTATTGTATGGGTTGCTATATATACTGTATCAGAAAGTCAGGAAGCATGAACTGGCCTCCCACTTTGGTAAGGGTAGGGAGTAGAAAATAATTTACTGGGATTTAGCTCAGTTGGTAGAACACTGTGCTACAGTCTCTGAGGTCCTGAGTTCGGTTCCCAGCACCACAAAAATGGGAGAAGGACCTGGCAATCCACTCCCAAGGCAATCCAGAAACAGCCATTGAAAACCCTATGAGGGTCGCTGTGAGTCAGATACTGACTTGATGGCACCTAACAACAACAACAACAACAAACTAATGCAGGACTGAATACAGAAGAAGAGCTAAGTTAGAGGCAGCAGGAGAAAGTGATGGTGTAAGTATGCTCTGAACAAAAGATGTAAACAGTGGGAAAGTGGGAACTTCAAAGACAGCAGGGGAAAGAAAAGGACTGTGAATGTCGCCCCTGATTCCCTCAGAGATCTGGAAAGTATCCACGGGCAGCAGCAGATGGGAACATTAGGAGGGGGGACTAGATAAAGCTGACAACTGGGGCAGGATGAAGAAGGGATGGAACAAAGTGGGGTGGGGTGGCCCAAAAAGAGAAGCTAAGCAGAATATGCTAGTTTGTCAGTTTTATCTTCCACTCTGTCCTCAGCAGAAGATAAGCAAGGTAAAGCCACATTGCTGAAGGAGAAGAGCAAGAAGGCCTTTCAAGGGAATATTTGTAGAGAGGATTCTCCCAACACCGATGAGAGCAGCTGCCCAGAAAAGATACTGAGGTAGGAGCTCTGTAATGGAATCAGGATGCACACATGCAATATCATGTATCATCATTTCAATTCCAGGAAACAGGAGCATCTCGAATCATGGACATAGCTAGATTTTTTAAAAGCCTATTTCAGAGAAAAAGACCAGGCCTACAAATTAAAATAATTTTGTGGTAATTCTGTTTAGCAGGCCAAGGTTAAATATTTCATTCTTCAAAAATGACAATAATGAAAAGAAGCTCGGGTTAAAAGGACATTGTGATGTTTTAACTGTTGTGGGAAAAGTAATTACACCTTTAAAATATATACCTAGAGGGTCCACCTCAGAAAGGGAATTAGAGAAAGAAGGGTGAGATTAAATCCTCACGATGTACTTCTCAATGAGAGACAGGAAAGGTAAGACAAAACTGCCAAAAATATATGGCAGAAGGATGAACGGAAGTGGGATGGACAGACAGATGGATGAAGGGATGGGTGTGTGTATAGTCGATTGATGGATATAGACAAAGGGGTCTGCTAAATGATAGGTAAATCCAAAATATAAGGCAATATGTAAAAAAATCATCTAAGTATTTTAAAAGGACAAGGTACTTGTATTGCTATCCTTTTAAAGTAGAATTTTATATAATCTTTGTGATGGCAAAACTCAAACATATTTATGCAAACAGTCCAATTCATATCAAAACAGGAAGGGACCGATGCAGCTGGGCCAGTTAACATGAATGAGCAACAGAGCAAGGAACATCTGCCAAATAAATGTGGAGAAGACTCCAGAGGCTGTAAAAGGAGAAGGCAGAGGCAAAGAGGTATCCAGAAGAAGATGAGAAAAATAAAAGAGGTGACCTTAGAACTCAGGAGTAAGAGTGGAGATGTCAGAGAATGAAACAGGTGGAATAATAAAAAGTTAATAAATGCAAGGAAAACACTAGGAGGAAATACATAGTTCAGGAAATAGAAAGGAGATGCACAAACACACATTTTAAGAGTGAGGATGTTTTATTCAAAGACTGTGCCAGCCTGTGGGCCAGAGAAGGTGCTGGCTGCCAGCCTCCCTGCGCAGCCTCACACTGCTGATGAGGAGGCCATTCACTCAGCTCCAGTCTCTGGCCTGCAGCCTTGCAAGCTCAAAAGCACTGGGATTGGGTCCAGGGCTCAGGCTTGCAGAGAGACGGAAGCCAGGGTATCCATTTATACACACAGAAGTGCACCCTTCCCATAGGCAGTCTTCACAGTGAGCAAATAACTGTTGGAAGAGCACTTGGTGAAGATGGCATTGTCACAAAAGAAGTCCCTTAGCAATGGGATTAAAAGCTCAGACTATGGAGTATATGCCATTGTCATTTGCTAGTTATGTGGGCTTGAGCAAGTTCTTTGATCTCTCTGTGTCTTGATTTTTTCATCAATTAAATGGAGCATTCAAGTTATCTACTAATACATAACAAATCACCCTCCAATTTTGTAGCTTAAGACAACAATTACTTTATGCACAAATCGGCCATTTGGGCAGGACTTGGCAGGAACAACTAATAGGTGTTAGCTGGGGTGGCCCACTATGGGACTAGAGGATCCATGTATATGATGATAAATTGGCAGTGACGGCTGTCTATCTGTAGACTCAAACAAGCCTAGAAACCAGGGACTCACTTCTCTAAAGCAGGCTTTTCCATGAGCTTCTGGGGATTTTTAAAACCACAAAGCCTGGACCAGAGCCTAGCACATGTCCTATTCTATTGGCCAAATAGCCACAGTGCTATTCAAGATTAAAATTAATCTTGAATTCACAGATTCACAGGGATTCAGAGATTCAAGATTAAAAGACATAGGCCATATATCTCTCTCAATGGGGAAAGTGTCAAAGAATTGTGGGGATATATTTTTAAACTGCAACAGTCTTCCTCTTACAAATTATTTTCATTCCAACCACATTCTCCAGAGAGCCTCAGAACTCTTCCTTTCAAGCCTCTGTTTTGTACTTTCAGTCTCTCTGGGCTGAGTTATTCCACTAAAATAATTCCCTTAAAACTTCTGTGAGTTCGCTGGGGCTGTAGCTCACTGGTAGAGTACTTGCCTAGCATGCACAAGGCCCTGGGTTCAATCCCCAGCAACTCCTCCACATCCCCCCAAAAAACCTGTGAGTTCAATATAAATCTTACTTAGGTTCATCCCACTTAGTAGAATCCACAACTGCAAATCTCTTGAAGATAAGTCCTCTATTCTACTCCCTGTGAGGCTGCTGTGAAGCAAACACCCTCAAGATACTTAGAAGCCTTTGTGCTGAATGAGGGGCTTCTAAGAAGCATCCTTTAAGAGCCTTAGAGGACCTTTGGTCTGCCTGAGTGCTAGACACTACCTTAATCTTTCTGATGTCTACAAAGGATCTAATAGTCTTCTTCTGGATTTGGCCTGAGGCACTTTCTTAATTTGAGAATTGCTTGCCCTCTGGAGAAGCTAGGAATGAGAGATATTTCCATTTTAAAATCCAGCAAGTTCCAGCTTTTTTTTTTTTTTTAATATTTAACAGTCCATTCTTTACCTCTTCTGTCTCCTTTCACTTTTCATTATAGACAATGAGACGAAACCAGGCAATATTCTTCCTAAAAATCTCCTTAGGCTAGAGCATTCACTTGGTGCATTTCCTATTTTTCACATTGTTATTTGTTGTCATTGTTAGGTGCCATTGAGTCGGTATCCGACTCATAGCTACCCTCATAGGGTTTTCAATGGCTGACTGTTTCGGGATTGCCTTGGGAGTGGATTGTCAGGTCCTTCTCCCATTTTGGGGGTGCGGGGAATTGAACTCGGGACCTCAGAGACTGCAGCACAGCGCTCTACCAACTGAACTAAATCCCAGGCCCATTTTTCACATTATGTTGGCAATATTGTTCCAAACCCTCCCACCACTACATAACTAGAATCTCCTCTCCCCTAGTTTCCTTTAACAGTTTCCTTAATTTTCTTCCCACCTCCATGGACCACTCCTCAAGGCCCTTCAGGCTGCTACCAACACTCTCCCGGAGGCCTGTCTTCCTTCAGCCCTCTACCTGGTCTCAAACTATCCCCATGTACATTAAATTTTTGATCCAGGGGCAACCTGCCTCTGGGTACTAATGGTTCCTTAAGAATCAATTTATAAACCAGGCGCAGTTGTGCACACCTGTAATCCCAGCAGCTCGGGAGGCAGAGGCAGGAGGAGTGCAAGTTCGAGACCAGAGGCAGTCTGCATAACCTAGTGAGACCCTGTCTCAAAAAGTAAAAAAAATGGGCTGAGGGTGCAGCTCAGTTGTCCAGCACTTGCAGAGCATGCAGTGCGAGGCCCTGGGTTCAACCCCCAATACAGAAAAAAAAAAAAAAAAAAAAAGAAAGAGAGATTCAATTTATAATTTTATCCATTAATAACCACTTCCCTCTAGAGTTGTGAAGATCAGCTTGGAAAATTCTTCTAATGTGCTGATGGTACATACTAAGTAGTCACTAAAGCTTTTCTGTTATTCAAATTTTTGTAATGTGTGTTTGTTGCATTTTTTTTGAATATTCAATACTGTTATAAAGGACAAGAAACAATTGGAATACATGAAACTCAAAAGATGTATTAAGCACCTTTTTTGTAGATATATGCCTATACACCTGTAACTGTATGACTGTGGCCTCTAATCCCGTCAGATCTCAGAAGCTAAGCAGAGTCAGACATGATTAGTACTTGGATAGGAGACTGCCTAGGAACAACAGGTACTATAGGCTTGGGAGAAGGACCTGGCAACCCACTCCCAAAAAAACAATCTGCCACTGAAAACCCTAGGACTAGAACAGAAGCACAATAGTATTTCATCTGTTGTATATAAGGTTGCTATGAGTCAGACACCGACTTGATGGCCCTAACAACAACAAACATGCCCTGTATACACAAGGCACACATATATGATAAACATATTTAGACATATTTAATGTGCTCTATTTCTATTTTCTATATTTAAAAGATAAACCAGGTGTGGCAGTGCACTCTTAGTGCTTGGAAGGCAGAGGCAAGAGTTCAAGGCCAGCCTGAGCTATGTAGCAAGACCCTGTCTCAAAAATTTTTTTTTAACTTTTTATAAATAAGATGAAAGAGAGAAGATGGCAAAACAATGGGAACTTTTTGAAAAGACAGATAAAGGATAGCAAAACCAAGTAGCACTAATCTTCTTGATACTGTAAAACACAAGGCTCTTGATATTCTGAGAGGTAATTTGACCATTCACTATTGACACCCATCCTGGCCTCTTGTGCCATCTGCCCATAGCTGCTTCAGAAGACTAATTGACATGCTGCAGTTGTCTCTTTCCACTGAAGCAAATGTTTGTCATCGATCCCAGACACCTTCTGCCTGATTGGACCCCCTTATTCAAACCTTAGCTCCAGTTCCTATAACCACATGATCAGCAGGGAAGGCTCAAAAGCACTGGGATTGGGGCCAGGGCCTAGGCGTGTGATCATCGAATAGTCCAGGCACCTTGTGGTGTGGCCTCTCTGTCGGTCTCACATCATCTCCAGTGTTAACTTATGCCACTTATTTCTTCTTCGTTTGTGAATTGAATTGTGTCCTCTCCTAAAAATGTTGAAATTTTAATTCCAAGGGCCCCAAATAACCCTCAGGTCCTATGAATGTGACCTTCTTTGGGAAATAGGGTCTTTGTAGATATAACTGAATTACTGAGTCCTAAATCTAAACACCGCTGCAGTCTCTGAGGTCCCGAGTTCAATTCCCAGCACTGCAAAAATGGGAGAAGGACCTGGCAATCCACTCCCAAGGCAATCCCGAAACAGTCAGCCATTGAAAACCCTATGAGAGTCGCTATGAGTCGGATACTGACTCGACGGCACCTAACAACCAACCAAAATTAGAGCTGGGAATTAGCTCAGTTGGTAGAGCGTTGCTCTGTAGTCTCTGAGGTCCCGAGTTCGATTCCCAGCACCATAAAATGAGAGAAGGACGTGGCAACCCACTCCCAAGGCAATCCCGAAACAGTCAGCCATTGAAAACCCTATGAGGGTCACTATGAGTCGGACTTGACTCAACAGCACCCAACAACAACAACAACAACAAATCTAAACACTGGTGTCTTTCAAAGAAAAGACACAGAAACATGCACAGAGGGACAGAGGCAGACACTGGAGTGATGCATCTATATGCTGAGGAATACCAGGGACTGCTGACAACCACCAGTCACTAGAAAGACTTGAAAAGGGGGGGGGGGGCCAAAAATTCAAAGGACTACCTAAAGAAACATAAATGGAGGAGCCAAACTAATTAAATCCAAAAGGTCCTTAATAATAAATAATAATGGCAGCAATAATAAGAGCAGCTCCCATTTAAAGAACATCTGCTCTATCCAGGCATTGTGCTACACATTTTTCTTCATTTCCTCTAGTACTTACCACCACAGGGTAAATTACCATACTACTAAGAAGGAAGACATTCAGTAGTTTATCCAGGATCACATTGGATACAAAATGGCAGAGCCATAGTTAAAACCAGATCTGTCTTGCTCCAAAGCTTTGATCTTTCCTAGATTATCATATGCCCTCCTGATAATACAAATGTTAGTAAATGCTGGGAGGTGAGGAAGATGAAGTAAATGGGGAAAAAAAATTTAGGACAGAAAAAGAAGGCTGAATAAGAAATTATATGATAAAAGAAAGAGTTCTAAAAAAGGACTTCCATCAGTCTTGTCAATATAGAAAGAGAAAGAGACGAGAGGGTGGATTTCTTTCTGTCCTTTTTTTCCTCTTATTAAGAATATAGTCTGGAAATGTAAAAGAGGAATAAGATTTGTGTGAGGATATGCATGGCCATCCAGATGAACTGGGAAGAGGGAAGGAGAAACAGTATCCAACTCTCATGTCCTACTTATGATGCTAGAAGTGAACTTAGTGAGAAGGAAGTTCAAATGAGGTTTTGGAGAAGGTGATGGTATTGGAAGTAAATCAAAGTGACCTTGAAATCCAAACATTTAGAATCCCTCAATAAGAACAGATAACTGAAAGTTTACTTATTTGGCACACATGCTAACAGTCGCCCCAAAGGGCATTGGGCCAAGAAGGTTTAGAAGCCATAAAAGGAACAAAGCTACTTTATTAATGAAAAGGAAGTAACTGAAAATAATTCATCAAAATGATGGGTATTTTGCAGAGACATATGGCAGATGACCAAATTTTCTTCAAACAAGAAGAAATAAATATGTAAGAAGAATGATCAAGTTGATGAAAGCCCTCCTGACTTTGGAAAGGATAAGAGAATGGCAGGGAATGTTTAAAAAATGATACAAAGAAAACTCAAAGAGGGAAGAAAGCCAAAGTCTTTAGAAAAAAACAAAACAACAACAAAACAAAAAAACCAAATAAATGCTCCCAGCTGTGGTAGTATGAAATGCCCAGAGAAAGGAGAAAAGGCAGGGAAACGAGGCCAAAAAACAAATAAATGAACAAATGAGAAATGCTTGAAACAAGGCAATGAAAGAAGAAAAGAGGATCTGGGAAAAATGGAATTTCTTCTCAAGAACACATTAGTGTTCAAAAGGAAGAGAAAGCAGTGATAGTTTAAAAGAGAGGCAAAAAGGAAAGAGGGTAAGAGGCCTAGTTTAATGGTTAGACACATGGGATTTATTTATTTATTTATTATTTATTGCAGTAAGTGGGAGTTGAACCCAGGGCCTCTCACCTACTTTGTGAGTGCTCTAACACTGGGCTACACTCCTAGCCCATTTTTTATTTTGTTTTTGATTTTTGAGTCAAAGTCTCATTAAGTTACACAGACTGCTTCTGGCCTTGAACTTGCAATCCTCCTGCTGCCGCTGCCTCCTAAATCACTGGGATTACAGGCATGCTACCACTATGCCTGGCTTTAAACACATGAGATTTTTAACTCTAGCCCCACATCTGAGGCTGGTTTGTTTGTTTGTTCGTTCCTTCCTTCCTTCCTTTTCTTTATTTCTTCTTTTTGCCTCCCCCCCCTTTTTTTTCTGTTTCTTTTTCTTTTTTTCTTTTTTTTTTTTGGGGGGGGGACTTGTTCAACCTCTCTGTGTCTCAGTTTTTCTTTAAAATTGGACAAAAGAAATACATTTACACTTACATTACCTTCTCCAATCTAGATTGCCATGAGAAGTAAGCAAGATGAATGTGATACTTTTAGCATGGGCCTGGCTGGTAGGGAAGAAACAATAAATAAATGTTCCTGATTATGATTATTTATTATAATTATAATCCTTAAGAGATAAGTACCAGATAACCCTGAAAGAGAAACTGCAAAGAGTATATAGTATGACTTTGAGGAATTATTTCAAGGGCAAAAAAAATTCAAAGAGAGATGGCAACTAATGTTTGAGAATTATAAGAACAGCTCTCAAATAATTTATTGAACAAATACAGCTCAAAAAGTGAGCTGCATTGTCAAAAACTGGTGAGGAGAAAGGGCTTTGGGGGATGCCGACTCACTTTGGGGTCCCAACAAAAACCACCAAGAACGTCCAGGATCCAGCCTTCAACGGCACTTGAGAGGATTGTAATGAACTACACAGTGGAATAATGACAGGTAATGATAGCTGATTGAGGAAAAAGGAAACAGAGTAACGATTTTAGGTCACATCCTAAATGTACATCAATAAAGAATAGTGAAATTATGGTAATCTATATCCTGAATGATGGCTAAAAAGAATGCAGTGGGTCTGGGTGTGCTGACATGGAGAAAATTCTTTATATGGTGCTCAGTGATAAAGTGCAGAACATTGTATATATTCAATTACTCTATATTGTAAAAGTATTTTATATGATTATATGTACACCAGTAAACCAGATGCACAGAATCCAGGAAGTAGGCCTGAAGCGTGGAAGGGACTTTTTTCTTTTTGTTATTATTTATCCAGTAGAAGGAAAAATGATGTACTGGTTAAAAAAAAAAACAACCTTGGGGGTTGTGGTTATAGCTCAGTGGTACTGTACATGCTTATAAGCATGCACAAGGCCCTGGGTTCAATTACCAGCATCAAAAAATTTTTAAAAGAAACAGGCTTGGTAGATCAACCACTTAAGTAATCTTGAAGAAGTTACTTATTTCCCCATGCCTCAGTCTACCCTTCTGTAAAACACCTGACAGACAGAGCCGTGAATAGTTCACACACATGACACTCACAATAGGGCCTGGTATCTAGAACTGACCATCACTGTCAGAAGTTAGTGGGATTTTCACACCTCTGTAATGTCTGCTAGTCATTTCACCATAAGTATTTCACTTCTGAGAATTACAAAGCATAAATGAGAAGAATACCGAGAATTAATAAGGTTGTAAAAATGAAGAGGAGTTTTCTGGCCATTTTTGCATGTTCATTTCTCCTAGAGAGGCTTAGAACCATTCTGTGAAATTTTTCTTCAAAATTTTGTGGATAGTTTCACTGGCATTGTATTAAGTTTAGGGATTTATTGAGGAAGAACAGAGCTTCACATTGCTGAAACTTCTTGCCCAAGATTAAGGTATGTCTTTTTAAGTTTTTTTCTGTGTTCTCAACTGTTAAAAAAAAAAATTAAATGCACTCGCACATTTCTTGTTAAGTTAGTTCCAAAATTCTTTTTATTAACATTGTAAATGGAATCTTTTCTTCCATTACATTCTTTTACTTGATCTTCTTTATATCTAGGGAAGCTATGAGCATAAAACCTAACATATTAAAATGTATCCATAGAACCACAATAATTAGAAATAGTTTGCTACAAAAGAGGAAATGAGAAGATCAAAGGATAGAACAGAGAATACAGAAGTAGACTCTTAATTCATGTGGGAATTTAGTCTATTATAATCAGAAGGGCAAAAATGAATTAATCTAGAAATTACAGTGGGAAACTAGCTACCACTTAGAAAAAGATAGATTACTTCCTCAGACTTTACACTAAATAAATCCAGACTAGTGAGAAAATTTCTTAATGAAACTAATAAATCAGATTGGGCTGGGATTTGGCTCAGTGGGTAGAGCGCTGCACTGCAGTCTCTGAGGCCCCGAGTTCAATTCCCAGCACCACAAAAATGGGAGAAGGGCCTGGCAATCCACTCCCAAGGCAATCCCGAAGCACTCAGCCATTGAAAACCCTATGAGGGTCTCTATGAGTCGGATACTGACTCGACGGCACCTAACAACAACAACAATAAATCAGATTAGTTAGTGATCTTTTAAAAAGTAAAGTTTTTATAAGAATAAAAGAAAGTACATTAATTAATTTTAAATCACAACTTTCTAGGAAACATAAATAAAACCTAGATCCATAAGGGAAATTTAAATATTTACGTGGTTAAATTCACCCAAACATCTGTTTTGGAAAAAAAAAGCATCATAATTAAAGTTAATTAACAGCAAATTAGGAACATATTTGTAACATGTATAAAAAGGGTCAAAATTTTTAATTTGCAAAGAGTCTATCCTAGTCAATCAGGAAAAAATTGACAAACCCTATTTAAAGATACAGGAACTAAGACAATCAGCTCATTAACAGTTTGTAGAAATGAAGTTCTAATAGTCAATAAATACTAAAAATAAAAACAGCCCAAATCCCAAAGCCAACCTCAGGGAGCCCAGAGAGGACCAGATACCTCCAGGAGCACAGCCCAGAGCATGATGGTTCATGGGCAAGGCCAGTCCATCAGAAGTAACCAACAATCTTTTGAGGGGGGTTGTTTTCTAAGATTATCTTGAATGGCTTTCATGTGACCATGGTACAAGAAAACAAACTGGTCCAAATGAGTTGGGAGTGAAAAATGGAGAGTAGAATTTTCCTAACTTTAAAGTTAGTAGTTACTTTTTAGTTTGATGCTTTCATGTTTCAGCTTTAAAGAAGAAGAAAAAAAAGATAAGAATTAGGTTCTTGAGTAGTTGTTGCTTAAACTTGATTGAGTTTCTTCCTTCCTATACCCTTCTGTTGCAAGTTTATATCTCATGTCCAGAAATGTTTCCCCAACATCTTTGTACTATGACACCTTCTGAGCTGAATCCCTGCTGGGTGCAGCTATTCTTTCCAAAACCTCTTAATGTTGTTTGAAAGTCACCATTTTCTGGTCTAATACATTTTCTTCTGCTAAATATTGGTGGGCTGGGATTTAGCTCAGTGGGTAGAGCGCTGCACTGCAGTCTCTGAGGTCCTGAGTTCAATTCCCAGCACCGCAAAAATGGGAGAAGGGCCTGGCAATCCACTCCCAAGGCAATCCTGAAACAGTCAGCCATTGAAAACCCTGTAAGGGTTGCTATGAGTTGGATACCGACTCTACAGCACTTAACAACAACAAATATAAGCTGCCTCTGAGGCTTCTGTGTATAGGTTTTCTCATTTTTATTCTAGCACTTTGGCCTTCTTAGAACATTCTGGCACATTTGTCCCAATAGTTTCTTCATGTGTGATCCTGCTTTGTATTTTAAAATCTCTCTTCTTAGCAGGCCACCATCTTCCTCTTCCCAGTCTTTCAGCATGGAAGTTTACATTCCAATTACTGATTACTTCATGTCTTCTTAAGGTTGAGATTTCAACACACAAAATGATAAAATAAGTCCTAAATATAGTAAAATAAGGTTGAGTATCTTTTATCCAGAGTGCTTGGGACTGGAAGTATTTCAGATTTCAGATCTTTTTGGATTTTGGAAAATTTGCATATGTATAATGAGATATCTTAGGTATGGGACCCAAGTCTAAATATAAAATTCATTTATATTTCATACACACCCATCTACATAGCTTGAAGACAATTTTAAACAATATTTTTTAAATAATTGTATAAATGAAGCAGAGTTTGTGTACATCAAACTGTCAGACTAGTGGTATCATATTGGTCCTCAAAAATTTTCAGGTACTGGACCATTCAGATTTCAGACTTTTGGGTTAGGTATGCTCAACCTTAACTCTCTCAGTGTCCTCTGTTCCCCATCAAATATACTGCCAGATCCCCTCTCAAAGGATTATGGACTGAATGCTTCTGGCACATATACTCAAGAGTCAACACATAGGAGTCAGTCACTTCAGTGTTTAGTTATGTGTAATTGCATTTAAAAGAAAGTAATCAAATAGAAGAACTCTCCTTACAAAGATCCTTTTATTTTACTTAGAAATGAATTAGGTATCAACTCAGGTCCAACTTATAGCAACCCTTTGTACAACAGAACAGAACACTCCCCGACACTGTGCCATGAACACTATCTTTTTTATGTTTAAGCCTATTGTTGCAATCACTGTGTTAATCCATCTACTTGAGGGTCTTCTTTTTTTTTCATTGACCCATCACTCTCTCAAGGAATTGGTACCTCCTGATTCCACTTCCAAAGTACCTAAGACACAGTCTAGCCATTCTTGCTTGCAAGGAGCCATCTGGTTGCTCTTCTTCTAGGACAGATCTGCTGGTTCTTTTGAAAGTCCATGGTATATTCAATATTTGTCTCCAGCACCATAATTCAAAAGCACCAATTCTTCTCCTGTCTCCCTTACTAACGGTGCAGGTTTCACAAGCATATGATGCAAGTGAAAATATCATGACATGAGTCAGGCACACCTTTGTCTTCAATGTGACATCTTTACTTTTCCATACTTCACAGAGATCTTTTGCTACAGCTTTTCCCAAAACAATGCATCTTTTGATTTCTTGACTGCTGCTTCCACACATGTTGACTGTAGAACCAAGTAAAGGAAAATCATGGACAACCTCAATCTTTTCTCCATTCATTGTGAAGTCACATACTGACCCAGTTATAAGGATTTTTGTTTTGTTGATGTTGAGTTAGGATCCATATTGAAGGCTATGGTTTTTTTTATCTTTATCAGTAAATGTTTCAAATATTCTTCACTTTCAGCAGAGTTGTTCATCTGTATAATGCAGGTTGTTAATGAGTCTTCCTCCAATCCTGATGCTGCATTCTTCATAAAGTCCAGCTTCTCAGATTATTTGCTCAGCATAGAAAATGAAGAGATATGGTGAAAGAATACAGCCCTGATGTACACCTTTCTTGACTTTAAACCACGCAGTGTTTCCTTATTCTGTTTGATACATACATATACAGATATACATAAATACATATATAGACTTGATAGCACCTAACAACTATATAGAGAGACTATATATACATATATAGAGTATGTTGTTGTTGTTAGGTGCCATTGAGTTGTGTTCGACTCATGGCAACCCTTATAGGGTTTTCAATGGATGATTGTTTTTCAGGATTGCCTCAGGAGTGGATTGCCATATCCATCTCCCATTTTTGTGGTGCTGGGAATCGAATCTGGGACCTCAGAGACTGCAGAGCAGCGCTCTACCAGCTGAGCTAAATCCCAGCCCACATACGGAGTATACATATATATAGATATATAGTTATATAGATAAACATATAATACCTAACACCTGTGAATATTTAGTTTGTGGTATACACTGTAGAGGACTTTGTTAGTTGTTGTTAGGTGCCGTCGAGTCGGTATCCGACTCATAGCGACCCTCTGTACAACAGGGGAAACATTATTGTCAGTGCTTCTCTGCTGTTCATAGAGTTTTCAATGGCAGATTGATTTTTGGGAGGGGGTTGCCAGGTCCTTCTCCCAAGCCTACAGCTTCTGGTGTTCCCAGACGGTCTCCCATCCAAGTACTAACCAGGCCCGACCCTGCTTAACTTCCGAGATCTGACGGGATTGGATGCCACAGGGCTACAGCTGCAGGCATAGAGGACTTTATATATTACCTAATCTTCACAATCACTCTATCAAATTACTACTATTATACTCTCCATCTATGGTTGATTAAAGAGCATTACAAATTGCTTGATCCTCCTCCTATGAAAAAGTAAGGTCAAAGTCATCCTCTTCCTAAATCTGGGCAAGGTCTGGGACTGCTTTGGCCAGTAGCTTATAGGGAAGTGATATAGTATCAGTTTTTGGACCCACACCTTCTTCTCTGCAGGTACCCTCATTTTTGGAGCCCTGAGTTCTATTGTAAGATGCCTAACTACTCTGCAGAAGACACTCCCAGAAAGGCTCTGAGCTCAGCCTTCCAGCCTTCCTCTTTGAGGTGCTAGACTGTAAGAGAATTCTTCCTGGACCCCTCAGAACTACACAGCTGCCAACTAAGTGCCATCAAACGACCCAGTGTCACAGGGGGCATAAGAATTGCCAGCTGAGTACCGCCCAAATTTGTGACACACAAAATCATGAGATTTAAGAAATTGGTTATTGCTCTAGGCCATTAAACGTTGGAGTAGCTATCATACAGCAACGTATAACTGGAACTCTATCCCCCAGATGGAAATCACAGTGAGCAAAGTAACTTGCTCTGGATCACACACCTAATTAATAGCACAGATGAGATTCCAACTCAGGCAGCCTGCCTCACAAGCCTATAATCTTAGCCACTCCACTGAATTATTTTAAAATGATAATGAGATAGGACATGTATAACACCTTGCTTTTTTCTCAGCATCTATTCTAATTCCCCTCTAAAGAAGAATGTGAGCCTAAGGCATATATCCTCCCTTCATTGACCATTATCTCTTTATGCATATTCTCACATTCTTCTGAATTTTAAAATGTGATGAATTCCTCTGATGGATTTGTCTGTGTTTAAGACAGTAGGGTAGAGATCCCCATGTCTCTTCTGTCTTCAACATTGATCATATCAGCAGTGCTGCTCAATACCAAGAGAGCAGACTCTGAGCTTTGCAGAGTTGGTGTCTACAGCATTAAATGTGCCGTGGTAATTTTCCAAGGAGACAGCAACCCTGGGGTCTTGGCAATTTCCATGATAAGCTATCGTGCCATCTACTTTATATTAGAATGTATTGTTTCCTGAAAAGGCAGCAGGACAAAGGCAAAGGGGAGACTTGATATGAGCTCTTTCACAGGCAAACAGATCTGTACCTGCAGCCTTTCTGGAGCCAAAAAGGTCAGGGGTCAAGGACCCAGAGGAACTGATGAAATCAAGAGACTTAGGCTAATTGAACACCGTGGCAATATGCATGCTGGGTAGACACCATTGTTCCTGACATATAATAAACAACACGATATGTGACATCAAAGAGAACAGGTTCTCCATGCAAGTGTTATGGTTCTGTCATTGAAGGACATTTTCACAACCATCAGGGATACCTGCAAGGCCTAGACTGATTATCTATGGCATCACTTCCAAAACATTTTTATTTCAGCCTCCCAGAGACTCATCACATTGAAGAAAGGGACAGGAGTGACAGACATGGATCTCTCAACAAAACTTCCTGGAATTTAAAACATACAGTTAATGTGCTACAACAAAACACTCCTAAATATGGAAACCTAATGGATACTTAGGGACTGGGATTTAGCTCAGTTGGTAGAGCGCCACTTCACAGTCTCTGAGGTCCAGAGTTCGATTCCCAGCACCCCAAAAATGGGAGAAGGACATGGCAATCCACTCCCAAGGCAATCCTGAAACAATCAGCCATTGAAAACCCTATAAAGAGTCGCTATGAGTCGGACACGACTGGACGGCACCTAACAACAACAACAATGGATCCTTACGTTTTAATGAATTACACTCCAGACATCTCTAGAATAAAACACAGAATTCTGAGACTTTAGAGATTAGTCAGCTAAATGGCTCTTAAACAATGATGCTCAACTGGCTTCCAATAAAAATAAAATCACCATAAGCTGATGGTGGGGCTGAGGGTGTAGCTCAGTGCCTATCCTGTATGCCTACCCCGTGTGAAGCCCGGGTTTATTTAGCACCAAATAAAAATAAATAAATAAGCAAATAGGTAAATAAAACAGTGCTTCTAGGTACCAGATGTTGTTCTGAGCATTTTACATTGGTTAGGACATTCATCCTCAAAATCACCCTATGAGATGAATATTCTTATTATTCCCCATTTTACAGATAAGGAAACTGAGACTTAGAGAAGCTCAGTATCTTGCCAAGGATCACACAAGTAAGAAATTGGGGGAGTCTAGAATTAAATGTAGGGGAACAAATTCAAGCACTACCCCTGCTCTATAATTTAGAAATCAGAACAGCTCCACTTTCATCCATTTTTATGCATAAGGTTAAAAAGTAAATGACTGTTGTTTTTTTTTTAATTATTTGAAAATCATTGTGCTAATCTAACCATCACATAAGTAGAAGAAGTAGCAGTAGTCTCCCCGGGATTGTGGCTGTGCTGGGTTAGAAGCAGAACTCCTCCCTCATGTACAGTCCAACATACCTCAGAGTATACTCAGCTACTTGTAAGTGATCAAAAATTGAGTTAAGTATCTTATTGCTTTTTCTCCCACTTTATCTCTCTAGATATACAAAAACATAGTCATTTTAACCTATACCCAGTGGGGCTGGGGGCCAGCTAAGTTGATAGAGTGCTGTTCTGTTCTCTCTGAGGCCCTGGGTTCAATATCCAGCACCACAAAAACAGGAGAAGGACATGGCAATCCACTCCCAAGGCAATCTTGAAATTGTCAGCCACTGAAAACTATGTAAGGCTGCTGTGAGTTGGACCTGACTTGACAGCACCTAACAACAACAACAAATACCCACTTCTAAAAAGAAAACACATCGTGAGAATGTTACTGTCTTAAATTCAAGTATGCAACATTCACACAGTGAGTATGGGGGTGGGGGGAGGAGTCAGGTATATATAAATCTCTGTTCTACTGATAGGACAAGATAAGAACTGCAAGACATCAGTAGATGAAGCCTGAAACCTAGTATTTCCCTGTGACAGAGGTCTGGTGTCATGTTGAGAGCAGTTCAGAGCACAGACAATGTTCAAGATGCATATAACATAGTACACCAGAGTTTAGGCTCTGGATTCAAACACAGCTGAATCTGAATTCTGGGTTTTTACAATCTATGTGTTCTTAAGGGCTGGGATTTAGCTCAGTTGGTAGAGAGCCGCTCTGCAGTCTCTGAGGTCCTGAGTTCAATTCCCAGCACTGCAAAAATGGGAGAAGGACGTGGCAACCCACTCCCAAGGCAATCCCGAAAAACATTCTGCCATTGAAAACCCTATGAGGGTCGCTATGAGTCAGACATGACTCGACGGCACCTAACAACAACAACAACAAATGTGATCTTAGGCAAGTTGCTTAGTCTTCCTGAGTCTTGGTTTTTTCATTTGTAAAATATAGTTTAAAATAGCTTCAAATGCCTTCCCTTATTGTAAGGATATAGGTTACCTCCACTCCTGGCCAAATAAGATTTGGAAAGAAATGTTAAAAGCTGTACTATTTTCCACAAATAGAAGCAAGCTGGAAAGAAATAAAAACAATGACAATACAATAATGCTAGTCAGTTCTCACTGAAAACAGTGCTACAGACTCTGAGCCTGAGTCCTACTTTCTATCTTTTTAAAAAAATTATATTTAAGGGAGGTGTTAAAGATGTATTAGCACCAAGCTAAGACCTGCCTTTCTTGTTGTTGTTGTTGTTAGGCGCCATTAAGTCATGTCCAACTCATAGCAACCCTATGTACAACAGAATGAAACACTACCCAACACTGTGTCATGCCCAGTACTATCTCAGTGCTTCTCTGCTACTCATAGGGTTTATCAATGGCTGATTGTCTCAGGAGTGGGCTGCCAGATCCTTCTCCCAAACCTACAGCACTCAGTATTCCCAGGTGGTCTCCCATCCAAGGACTAACCAGGCCTGACCCTATTTAACTTTGGAGATCTGACAAAATGGGATACCAGGGTAGTACAGCTATAGGCTTGCCTGTCTTAGTAGATCAATAGTAATAAAATAATAATAATAATAATGACAATAATACCAATAATAATAGTATTTCTCTGTTAGCAAACAAAGTCAATGATATCTCTTTAATTGTTCTTTCCAAACTTGTAAATAAACTCCTGCTGCTGCTAGTAGATATAGTTAGGCATCCAAGAAAAAAACATAATGAGAGGAAAATCACACCCTCATCTTCTCCAAAACGACAGAACAAACCAATCACCACGATGATAACAGAAAAGGAAAAATATAAATAAATCTTATATTGTAAGAATTAATAATTATATTTTATAGATTGAATGTCAACACCCCCACACCCATATGTTGAAACCAAAATGTCCAATGTGACAGAATTTGGAGATGGAGCATTGGGGAGGTAATGAGGTCATAAGGATGGTGCTCTCATGAGTGAGATCATTGTCCTTACAAGAGACACAAGAGAGATGACCTATCTTTCTCTCTCTACCATGTAAGAATACAATTAGAAGACAGCTGTCTGCAAACCAGAAAAAAAGGCAGTCGCCACCATCTTGATCTTGGACTTGCCAACTTCCAAAAACATAAGAATTAATTTCTGCTATCTAAGTCACACATCTATGATAATTTTTATAGGAGACTGAGGTGGCAAAGACACTGTCCTAAATAACTAAACCCAACCCATAAGGGAGTCTTCAAGTCTAGAATTGTGAAACTAATGTTGCTCTGCACATCTCCTCAACTCTGCCAAAATCTGGCTTCAACACACACAGTGGATACTTCCACAGCCAGAATCCTGGGCAGTACACAAGAGCTGGCCTAAACTTCAAGTCCAAATGGAGTTTTTTTTCCTATAACAACTCACATCTAAAGCAATTAAGTCTGCAGAAGGTCATTCCCAGACTTTATTCAAACACGCACCAAAACTCCAAAGCTATACAAGGCCTTGGTTTGGCCAAGTGATTAAAGATGAGCAATACACCACACAGACAGAGGAGGCCTCAGACAAAGAGAGTAAAATACATACAAGGTAAAACAATGTTGAGAGAACTTTCCACCAACGCTACATAAACTCTTTAGGATATGCTCTGAAGTTTATAAGCTAGGCTATTTTGTTGTTGTTGTTGTTGTTGTTAGGTGCCATCCAGCCATGTCTGACTCATAGCGACCCTTATAGGGTCCTCGATGGCTGATTGCTGATTGTTTTGGGATTGCCTCAGGAGTGGATTGCCATGTCCTTCTCTCATTTCTGTGGTGCTGGGAATCAAACCTGGGACCTCAGAGACTGTGGAGTGGCACTCTACCCACTGAGCTAAATCCCAGCCCCAAGCTAGACTATGTTGTTGTTGTTGTGTTGTTAGGTGCTGTCAAGTCGGTATCCAACTCATAGCGACCCTCATAGGGTTTTCAATGGCTGACTATTTCGGGATTGCCTTGGGAGTGGATTGCCAGGTTCTTCTCCCGTTTTTGCGGTGCTGGGAATTGAACTCGGGTCCTCAGAGACTGCAGCGCAGCGCTCTACCCACTGAGCCAAATCCCAGCCCAAGCTAGACTATAGAAAATACAAATTCTACAATTTCTATTTCTAAACTTTGGACCTGACAGAACATATATTCAGGCTATCATACTAAGTGTGCACATCTGTGAAAAAGAAAAATAACACAGTTGACCAAAAACTGAGTATAGAATCCATTTTTATCAGCATTTTTTTAACATAGCTCTTAAAATAATATCTAAATATAGGCTTTCCATGCTAAAGTGGAGACAGATGTGCTTCCATATAGCATCCTGATTTTGTATATTTCCTGATGACCTTTAGACGTCTAGGGTGGGCTTCTATTTTCTTTTTTTGAAACAGATGTTGGTGAACGTCTATTCCAAAACCAAAAACCTGATCTATAGGGAATTCAGCCACCTTTTTCTTCCTCTTCTCAAATTTACATTAGCCAGATTCCATTCTTTGTCAGCAGTGGTAGACCATGCTCTGAAAATAAAGTAGAAATACTATTCAGGATAATTCAGGATGAATGCTTTAATTTCAAGCACTTAGATGGAAGTAACCTAAACAGAGTGCCAAAGACAACACAAGAAGAGTACAATTTTCTCCTTTATCTTTCCGCAACTGGATATTCAATAAATGTAACTTTATGAAGTCAAACATGTATAATAGCTGTGCTAATCAAATGTTGCCTAGCAAAAAGCCTATTAAAGCATTAATCAATAAGAATAGCTTGAAGCTAGCATAGCACAACTTCAGCATAAGTATTGTTAGCCTCTGCGGGACACTTGAATCACGGCAATTCGTCTCTAAATTACTATTTCTTAAATGCTTGAAAATACTTTGGCTTTCTTCAACAGGCAATCACTTTCCTTTGGAATCTTGTTTATAGTCTTGTTAATAGGCTTTTATTTTCCCTCAGACATCTTTTGAAAAAAAAAAAAAAAAGCCAACTTCATGACCCCTGTATAAATATCACAAATTCTAATTACTCAACTACAAAACAAGGCAATTTTGCTGTAATGTCTTTATGATGCCTTCTTAGAAAACCATTAATAAATCAAATCCTTTTGGAAAAACGCATCAAGAAGCTTATTAAAAGAAACCTTTGATCAATCCAAGAATTTTTGACAACACAGATAATCATCTTCTAATGGACTTGTATTCTAAATTCAGATCTTCAGGAATGGATTGTTTTTAAAAGGGAATACCTATAATTTTGGCTCATCAAGATATCTACATCTCCTTGTTTCTTTTTAAAGTAAGCCTTAGGATTAACCAAAAAATTTTTTGCAGATTTCTAATATTAGAACCTTACAAAAGACATAATCATGAGTAAAATTAAGTTTTTAAAATGGTAATTATGGAAAAAAATAAAGAAAATTATGTTGCTATAGATTGTTAAATTGTGATTACAGAAAAAGAAACAATAGCTTCTCATTCACTGAGGAATTATGACAATTTTTTAAATTACTAAACTAGGAGTGCCATAAATTCTGGTTCTTTTTAAACCAGAGTTTCTTGTACATTTTAAAACTGAAAACAAATTCAGAAGGCAAAAGAATAAAATTTCTGTGAAGGAGATTATAAAATGAGGAAATGATTATCTTACAAGTAAAAATAAATTCATGGGTGCCTCAAAAAAGTTGAACATAGAATTACCACATGATCCAGTAATTCTACTTCCCAGTCTATATACAAAAGACTTGAAACCAGGGACCTGAAACAGATATTTGTACATCAGTGTTCATAACAGTGTTATTCAAAATAGCAAAAAGGCAGAAACAACCCGAAAGCCCACTGACAAATGAACAAAGAAAATGTGACATATATATACACACAATATCATATCATTCAGCCTTAAAAAGGAAGGGAATTCTGAGCTGGGGATATTGCTCAGAAGTAGAGCACTTGCCAAGCAAGCCCAATATGCTGGATTCAATGCCCAAAACACACACACACACACACACAAAAGGAAGAAAATCTTAACACTTCCACAACATGGATAAGTTTTGAAGACATTTTACTTCATTGTATGATTTCATTTATATAAGGTAGCTCAAGTAGTCACATTCAGAGACAGAAAGAAACGTAGTGGGTGCCAGGTATTGGGAGAAGGGAAAATGAGAGTTAAATGAGAGTCACTGTTTACTGGGCAGAGTTTCAGTTTTCGAAGATAAAGAGTTGTGGAGATGGATCGTGGTGATGGATGTCCAACAATGTAAATGTAAGTCACTAACTGTACACTTAAAAACAGGTTTAAGTGGTAACTTCTTTTGTATACTTTAACCACAATATTTTTTCAAACAATAAATTTGTGCCTTTTTCACAGTGATGAGAAACAGTGACTTTTAAATTAGACCAAGATGTAAAGGAAGCACAGATTCCCCAAAACGTGTGCTGAGTGGTCTCTGTCAGCCTCCTGAGGTCAAAGACACTCATATTGTTGTTGTTGTTGTTGTTAGGTGCTGTGGAGTTGGTGTCCAACTCATAGCGACCCTATGTACAACAGATGAAACACTATTGTGTTTCTCTGCTACTATAGGGTTTTCAATGGCTGATTGTTTTTTGAGAGTGAGTTGCCAGCTCCTTCTCCAAAATAAATTGTATGAGGCTACCAGGCACTGAGTTAGTTCTTCCCCTGCTATTCCTAGGGATTTCAGTGGCCATTTGCTGCTGTGGGATGGGCTGCTGTGACCATTCTTCCATACTTGTGGTGCTGGGGATTGAACCCCCCTTCTAGGGAAGGACAGAGTGGTGCTCTACAACTAAGCCCAAGGACATTCATATTATATTGTAAAGCTGCAGTAAGCAACCCAGGAAAACAATTCATTTTGTTTCATCCTAGTCCCTTTCTTTCTAGATCTTTCCATAAATGACTAAAATTGGGTAGCTCCTATTTAAAGGAACTTCATGTATGCCTTTTTTCCCCTGCAATATTGTCAAAACAAGAAACAAAGGCTTTTGGGGGAAAACAAAGAAGTTCATGCTGTTAGGTGCCATCCAGTCAGGTCTGTCTCATGGTGACTGTATGTACAACAGAATGAAACATTGCCCAACTCTATGCCATGCACATAATCTTTTTATGTTTGAGCCCCTTGTTGCAGCCACTGTGTTTCTTCTAATTTTGAGTCATGCCACATCAGCAACTGGAGGTACCAGGAGCTTTGTGCCATTCCAATCATTAAGATTGACTCTACTTTGAGGAGGCAACTCTTCCCCAGCTGTTTCTTGAATGCCTTCCAGCCTGGGGGTAGGGGGCTCATTTTCTGGCACTATATTTGACAGTGCCTCTCTGCTCTTCTAAGATAGAGAACTATAGACCCATTTCCCTTATGAATATAGATGTGAAAATCCTTAACAAAATCCTGGCAAACTGAATCCAGCAACATATTAAAAAGATGATTCACCATGACCAAGTGGGATTTGTTCCACACATGCAAGGCTGGTTCAACATATGGAAATCAATTAATGTAATCCAACATATCAAGAAACTGGCAAACAAAAACCACATGATCATCTCAATTGATGCTGAAAAGGCCTTCAACAAAATACAACACCTTTTCATGATAAAAACGCTGGAGAAGATAGGTATAACAGGCAAATACCTTAACATCATAAAAGCCACTTATGACAAACCTACAGCCAACATTATATTAAATGGAGAAAAACTGAAACCATTTCCTCTTAGATCCGGAACAAGGTAAGGGTGTCCTCGCTCTCCTATTCTCTTTAACATAGTAATTGAAGTCCTCGCCAGGGCAATCAGACAAGAAAAAGAAATCGAAGGGATACAGATTGGCAATGAAGAGGTCAAATTATCCTTATTTGCAGATGACATAATTCTTTGCCTAAAAGACCCCAAAACCTCATCTAGAAAACTTAGATCTAATCAACTCCTTCAGCAAAGTGGCAGGATATAAAATTAACACACAAAAATCAATAGCTTTTCTTTACACCAACTGTAACCATGAAGAGAAGGAAATTACAGAAACAATACCTTTCACGATAGCCCACCAGAAAATTAAGTAACTTGGAATCAATCTAACCAAAGACCCTTCAGATCACTGCAAGGAACATTTCAAAACATTAAAGAAAGAAATAGCAGAGTATACTAAAAAATGGAAGGACCTTCCCTGCTCCTGGATCGGGAGACTCAATATAGTACAAATGGCTATCCTACCAAAAGCAATTTATAGATTTAATGCAATCCCCATTAAAATTCCATTGACTGACTTTACAGAAATAGGAAAAAAATGATCCAAAAGTTCATATGGAATAAAAAAAAAAAACCTACATATAGCCAAAACACTCTTAAGTTGCAAAACTAGTGCAGGTGGAATCACAATCCCTGACTTTAAGCTATACTATGGGGCAGTGGTGGCTCTTCATAGGATTTTCAACAGCTAATTGTTTGGGGAGTGGGCTACTGGGTCCTTCTCTCTAGCCTGTCTTAATCAGAAAGCTCAGTTAAAACCTATCTACCATGGGTGGCCCTGCTAGTATCTGAAATACTGGTGGCATAGCCTTCGGCATCACAGCAACACACAAGCCCCCACAGCATGACAAGATGACCGACACATGAGGGAAACATAAAAGAAGAGTTTAGAAAATCAACAACTGAGCAATTCTGATAGTTTGAGTCAAGAGAGAGCTTGACTTTTCATAAAATGCTAAACATAACATCAGGTAAAGGAAAGAAAAAATTGTACATGTGGCATTAAATAATTTATACTTTCAGGTTTAAAACTCAACATACATTTTTAATAAGCATGTAGGCCTAATCAAAAACCTTAAATTCTGTCAAAAAGAAAAGTGCTGCACCATTATAGTCTCATAAAGAAGAACTGTGAGGAGTATACAGTATGATCCAAAAATATGTTTAAAAATTCTTTTTAATTTATAACAATAAAAGACACATTGTCACTAATCCTCCTCAAAATACTCCCCCTGGCTTCAAATACACTTATCCCATTGTTCTTGCCACCTTCTGAAGTAGTTCTGGAAGTCCTCTTTTCTGAGTGTGTTTAGTGGTGCTGTCGTGGCCACCTTGAATTCCTGAATTGATTCAAAATGTTTACCTTCCTTTGAGGAAGAGCCAGAAGCTGCATGGGTGCCATAAACCAGTGAATAAGGTAAATGAAGACACACCATAATGTTTGACAGAAATTGCCATTCCAGAAGCATTGTTCATGGTCCACGATTTAGGCCTACTTTAAAACACACCTTCTCTTAACTATAGCTCCCATCTGACTGACTGCATCAAACAAGCTAAAACTTGTTACACACTGTTACTAAGGTTCCCTGTGCTGCTTGTCATTTCCCGTCTTGCAGATCCTTTTCTGTTAGATGGCATTCGGCAACAGCATTCACCATATCTTTTAATTATCCCACATACCTCAAGCTGGATGATGTTATCAGGTGCAGTTGAGTCTGACTCATAGTGACCTTATGTACTATAGAAAAAAACACTCCCCAACACTGTGACATGCTTATCACTATGTCAGTGCTTCTCTGCTATTCATGGGGTTTTCAATTGCTGTTTGTTTTAGGATTGTTTCAGGAATAGGTTGCCAGGTCCTTCTCCCATTTCTGCAGTGCTGGGGATTGAACCCAGGACCTCAGAGAGCACAGAGCAGCACTCTACCAATTGAGCTAAACCCCAGGCCATCAAGCTGAATATTGATTTGTAATTGAAAATGTGGCCTAATCACCTTAGATAAAACATTAACAGCATTCCTCATAAATATAATGCCAACTGATTATTATTTGAATGTAAAAGTGATAGAAAAGATGTTGAAACACAGCATAACTCAGAAAGTTAGAATAGCACATAGAATTTAATATCAATACTATTTACTTAGGCATATAAGAACTGTGATTTTGCAATACCATTAGATGCTATTTGTATAAATTTTGAAAAAAATAATCTGTACTCCAATAAAATAGTACGTAGTTGAAAACAGGGAAAGGACATTGCAGTACATGCTGGTTTTAAACCCCCTGGGGTAGAGAAAAATAAGACTGACTACATGGATGGTGTAGGTCTTATGATATTATATGAATGGATATAATAAATTGTTCAAAACCCATCACTTGACCTCCAAAATCTTGAATTATGTAAAGAGCCAATTCTGAGCCAGTGAGCACAAAAATAAGCCCAAAGGAAATGTGTACCTGGTGATTACATTAAGTCTCACATCAGCAAGAGCCACCTAGGAAATCCTAGCTTGAATAAGCATATCAGAAAATAGGAATTACAGGGAATATACACAAAATAAATAAGGTACAGGTATGAAATGAGTGACATTTTTTAAAAAGCTTACATATAAATTTTTAAACTTGCTTTAAAAATATTGTTGTTGTTATTGTTAGGTGCCCTTGAGTCATGTCCAACTTATAATGACTCTCATAGGGTTTTCAATGGCTGATTGTTTAAGAAATATTAATTTAAAGTACATTGCAGCTAGAAAAATTACAAGAATAATAAAATCTCTTCAGTTCCTAAGGTCACTGGATATCACTGGTAAGAAATTGCTATTTCTCTACAAATACCACTTTTTAAAGAATTATCTAATTTTTTATTTAGTATGGAAAATTACGAATGTGTGTAACTTATAAATTCTTCACTAAAGAGACTGTGGCTCACATTTTTTAAGTGTAAAAAATTAAAAACACAACCTTCAAAATTTCACATCAAATGCAATTCTTAATTTAAAGCAATTATTCTGAAGAAAAGTAATTTAGAAGTCCTCAGCCATACCAAAGCAATATTGGGCATTTATTTAAACAAGTTGTCACTGATAAAATTACATAGCAGCTCTTGGCAAAATTATAAAAATAGTTTGTTTAGGAAATAATACAGAATTATATAGAAGATGACATTAATAAAGCATCTGATATAGTATTTAATAAAATGTTATCTGAAGCAAATTTAAATTATCTTGGAAATAAACATTGTTAAACAAATTAAAAATTGGCTAAACTACTTTAAACAAAGGAAATTAATAAATGGCCCAGTATCCAATTGAGACAAGACATTTGGCAGAGGTCTATTCTTTCTGGTCTCAATAAAAATTTTATTAATGACTTGGAATAGAGAATGAGCATTAGGTTATTGATATTAGCAGAAGTTATGCTTTAAATAGGCAAAGATTGTGTTCAAATACACAAAGATTTTGATGGGATTGGATCCAAAGCCAGAAAATTATAACTAGAGTCAGCTTAGAAAAATGCAAGCTACCATAGCATGAGAAAATAATTTGAAACTAATTTAATTCCATGAGAAAATATGGCAATTGAAATTGCCAGAGAGATTCTATAAGGAATAATACACAGAATAAGTAACCAACTAAAGTACAATAGGAAAGAAAAGAGAGCTAAAATCTTTCTGTGCCATTTCCATTTCCTACTTAGTGCAGTCTGCCCTAAGTGGACGTAAATGATTAGATAAGGTGAGATTGACAGGGCTTTCCTTACTCCATAGCCTCGCCACTTCCATCACAAACAGTAGGAAGAGAAATGGTAAAATACACACCAGAACCCCATGGTTGCTGAACCTTACTTCTCACTAGCATCTAGATTTTTTGCTTTAATTGAGGTTGCATTGGAACCATTGCTACTGATGATAATAAAGTTAGATGAGTTTGATGGGGAAGCAGACTGGGAGTCACAAAATCTGCCACTGAACAATTTCTATGTCCTCCTTTCTGCAACAAAGAGGTTGAATGTAATATCCCTAACATACATCCAACGCTAAGTCTCCATGTAGCTTCTTGTTGTTGTTGTTGTTGTTAGGTGCCGTCGAGTCGGTATCCGACTCATAGCAACCCTCATAGGGTTTTCAATGGCTGACTGTCTTGGGATTGCCCTGGGAGTGGATTGCCAGGCCCTTCTCCCATTTTTGCGGTGCTGGGAATTGAACTCGAGACCTCAGAGACTGCAGTGCAGCACTCTACCAACTGCGCTAAATCCCAGCCCCATGTAGCTTCTTAGTCCTTAGAAAATAAACTACATTTAGAACAAAAAGCATGTGGTAAATTTGTGGACTATATTACCTTTGATGGAACAGGCTGAATATATAAGTGGATTCAAAAACATATTTGGTACTTATAAATAATATGTTTTGAATATTTCCTGTTATTAGACACTGTGCTAAGTACTTCACATGGATTATCTCATTTAAAGTTTGGAAGAATTCTTCAGTGGAGATATGATTATTATCTCCCCTTTTCAGGCAATCACAGTGATTCTTAGGTTAAATGACTTGCCCAGAGGTGTGTAATTTGTTAAGTGGTAGAATTCCCAAAGTCTTCACCAGTCCTTGCCTACTCAGAAAAAATAAGAACAATGGCAATCAATAACATTTGTAGAATAAATACAATGACAACTGGTCCATACTTGCAGGCACACTGTCCCTTGGGGAACAACACTATGAGGGGCATGCCATAACATCTGTTCAGCAATGCTCGATGCCAGGCACAGTATTAGGCACTTTACAAGTAGCCCATTTAATCTTAATAACACTCTGAGGTAGGTGTTGTTACCCTCATTTTACAGGCAAACACACACAAGTCAGCCTCTTCTTGCTATGTCCTCACCTGGATAGCTAACCTTAGAAATGTGGCATTTGGAAGTGGGCTTGGAGCAGAGGGGAGTAGGAATACAACTAAGAAAAAAATTAAAAACCTTTAAGGTTTTTATCCTCATCTCTTCAAGCTAATTTACAGGGCCTTTTGTTTGTTGTTGTGCTTGGGTGCTATCCACTTGGTCCAACACATAAGGCGACCCTATGTACAATAGATGAAAACTCACCAACACTGTGCCATGCTCAGCACTATGTCAGTGCTTCTCCGTCATTCATAGGGTTTTCAATAGCTGACTGTTTTTGGGGAGTGGGCTACCAGAACCTTCTCCCAAGCCTACAGCTCTCAGGCGATCTCCTATCCAAGTACTAACCAGGTCTGACCCTGCTTACCTTCCAAGATCTGATGAGATTGGATGCTGGGGGCTATGGCTGTAAACCATAGGGCCTTTTGTAAACTTTAATCACTTTTTAGCTTAACAGCGTTCACTTTTCTACCACAGTCCTGTTTGTACTCCAATCTCTCTATTTTTGGAGAGTCCTCATTTTGTACGGACTCAAAGAGAAGGGGAAAAATCACCCAACCACAGCACCCAACCACAACAACAAACAAAAGGCCCTGTAAATTAGCTAGAAGAGATGAGGATAAAAATTCAAAGCTTTTTTATTTTTTCTTGGTTGTATTCCTACTCCCCTACTCACGGATGCCACAGAGGCCTCTATCATCCCTGTGCACCTTCTGGGGAGGGAGGGAGGGATGAGTGAGCCTCTGCCAAGTGCATATCCTCTCCCAGAACTCTGAGTCCTTAGCACAGTGGGACCTGGGATGCTGTAGTTTGGTCATATGGTCTTGCGATGACTTTGGTTGCTTTACATTCTCCAAGATCATTCTTCAGCTTCCCATTGGTGTTGTGCATCCAAAATATCCTTGTAATAAAGTCCCTCTTTCTAAAAGGTTGCTTGAAGCCTAAATGGTACAGCTGTGGGTATAAAAGTGTTCAAAGAGCATTTAAAATCCATTTATTATGGTTTAAATCTGAATGTCCCCTAAAGGTCATAAGCTTGAACACTTGGTCCCCAGTTGGTGTCATAGTTTGTAAAGGTTACAGAACTTTGGGAGGTGAGATTCTTGGTTTCTAGAAGTGGCTCCCTGGGGAAGGGCTTTTGGAAGTTTTTTACCCAGACCCATGATTCCAGGAAGCTCTCTGCCTGCTGTCCCACCATGCCATTGGGTCATCTCATACAGGCCCTGATGCTGCCACCACTATGCCCACCCTGTGGCCATTAGGGATTGATCCTCTAACTGTGAGCCTTTGGTAAATCTCTCCCCCTCCAATAAGTTTGTCTTGATTAGTTGTTCTGCCATAGCAATGACAGTTGACTAATACAGAAAATTGGTACCAGGAGTGAGATCATTGCTGTGCAGAAACCTGACAAAGTGGTTCTTATGCTGTTGGAACTTACTTTGTGGGATGAGTTTGGAACACTTTAAAGATGTGAAAGACAGAAGCCCTAAAATGCTGTAAGCAGAGCTTAAAGGTCAGTTCTGGTTGCAGTAAGGAAAACCACAACACTGCTGCCGATAGAAATACAAATGGGATTCACAGGGTTTCAGAGGAAAATGAGGGCCCTATTGGACATTGAACGAGAGGCAATCTAGCTTATATTCTAGCAAAGAGCTTGTGTGCATTTTGTTCATTCTCTAAAAATTTTAATGAGGTAAATTTTTAAAGTAATAAACTAATTAAACTTGGCCGAGGAAATATCACTTGGGCAATAAGATCAAGGAGGGATGGCATGGTTACTGCTTGCTGTGTTTAGCCAGATTCATAGAAAAATAGAAAAATGCCAAAACAAAAAGATCTAAATGTTTAAAGAGAAAAAAGCCAAGGCAATGAGGGCTTTTTTAAAGTTACTGCAAATAGAGCCAGTTTAGGTAAAGAGATAACAAGGTAAAGAAAAGCCTGACACTTTGAGCTAGGACAATAAGGATCACCTCTGGGCAGAAAAGAAATCTGCCAGACTCCTCCCCTCCAAGGCTCCCAATAGGCATAAATAAGCAAACCTGTTTGAAAGGAGAGTGTCTAAAAGGTGAATGTCTCCAGGGAACACTTCTGTAAGGGGTCCACCCAGGGTAATGGTCTCTCAGCCTGGACATAAAGGGGTCATTGCTGTAGTCATGGTCCAAAATGGCCCACCTACCTCTTGATCTAGCAGCAATCCTTGGCAACATCTACATGGTACTGGTTTTGCAAGTATGAAGAATGCAAGACATAAGGGGTAATGAAGGGTGCCACCAAGGTTCCAGAAGAGAGCCGGTAAGATCGGCAATATGTACCAGGGTTGGTTGCTCTGTAGAGAGGCCCTGGTGGGCTGACCCATGAAGCTTTGAGTGTGGTGCCTAAGCAGAAATGGAGGTCCCAGGACATTGGAGATGCTGGTTCCATGTTTTGCCAACAACTTCTCCCAGGAGGACTGTGCTGTGAACGACAAGGCCAGAGGGATAGAGCTGCTCTAGCTTGTTCCAGCCCAGAAGATATCACATGTGCCAGATGCTAGATTTAAGCTGATGGGGTTTATTTGTCCAGTGTGATATCAGTCTTGCTGTGAACTGATCTTTCCTTTCTGTGCCCTCATTCCTCCCTTTCAACGAATCTCAGACCCTGAAATTCTATTATCTATATGTTGGAACTCTGTAGCCATAGCACCTTAGCATCTGATCCCACCTGATTTCGGAAGCTAAGCAGGGTTGGCCTGGATAGTCCTTGGATGGGAGACCGCCTGGGGATACCAGGTGCTACAGGCTAGGGAGAAGGACCTGACAATCCACTCCCAAAACAACCCACCATTGAAAACCCTCTAAGTAGCAGAGAAGCGCTGACACAGTGCTGGGCATGGCACAGTGTTGGAGAGTGTTTGGTTCTATTGTACATAGGATCGCTGTGCATCAGACCCAACTTGATAGCACCTAACAACAACCAAAATAACATATGTAGGAAGAAAATCAGCTTCAGGCTATTCTGAAATTTTCTTCCCATAAGTCTCCACCTGAGAAGAGATGCTGGGTAAAAAGATTGAGACACTCTAAAATGAAAACTTGATTGAAGTGCTCTTAAAGAAAGGTGAGGATGGAACTCCGAGGTAGGTCATGAAAAGAGCAGACAGAGGTCTAAGGGAATACCCATGCAACCTCTGGAGGAGGCTTCAGGAGGGAAATCCCAAGCCACTACAATGTGGCAGCTCTCTACTGTGGCTATCCACAGGTAAGGTGATGTTCCCCACATGTTTATAACAAAGGGAGGAGACAAAAGTGGAAAGAGGAGCCCCAGAATACAATCCAGGAAAGAAGTAATCTATAGGAGAATGTTCCGTCTTCCCTGAAAGTGTGTGGAGTAAGAAACACAACACAATTTCTTTCTGAAAGTCTAATTCCTAAAAATGTTGTTGGAGCATGAGCCTATGAAGAGTTATAACTGGATTTTGTTTGATTTTCCATGGTTCTAATATATGCCTATAGAAAAAATGCTTACATAAACAGAATGGAATAGCATTTTATTCTAAAATGAGCCAGCCCACTGGGGAAAAGAAAATCTTCACTTAATTGCCTAACTGCATCAAGCATATTTTTGCCTTCATTTTGTCTGGCTACAAGCCAAGATCTTTGCAAACCATCTCACTACAGTTCATTTTCACCACCCTTATTACAAAGTACTATATTGTGGGCCCATTGAAAATCTAGTATAAACCTAAGTCAATAGAAGGTTTCCCTGATCTTCACAGACCCAGAAAAAATGGGCTCATATCTCCAGATTCCATGACTAAAATAGTCCAGATCCCACCCCTAAGATTTCCATAAAACCTCACCCCACAATCCCTGCCTACAGGCCCTCTTGCACCTTCCTCTCTGCCTTCTCTAGAGCCATTGCTCTCTTGATTTTATGCAGAGCAGTCATGTCTTCCTTGATAAAGCATTTGTTATCAGCCTGCTCTCCAGCTTTTGTGTCTCATTTTTAGCCTAGAGCTGTCATTGTCAATATAATAGTACCTTTTACCAACCAGATAACCCTGCAAAGAGGAAGTCTGATGCCAGACATTAAGAGGATAAAATTTTGTTTCCTCATTAGGCAGAAGAAATGATGATAGAAAACATAACAGCACCCCTTATTGGCAGATGATACATTCCAAGACCCCCAGTAAATGCCCAAAACAAATGATTACACCACACTCTGTAAAAGACTGTGTTTTTGCCTATACATATATAACTATGATAAAGTTTAATTATAAATTAGGCATAGTAATAGATTAACAGGGCTGGGATTTAGCTCAGTTGGTAGAACACTGCTCTGCAGTCTCTGAGGTCTTGGGTTCGATCCGCACACTGCAAAAATGGGAGAAGGACCTGGCAGTCGACTCCCAAGGCAATCCCGAAACAACTAGCCATTGGAAACCCTATGATGGTGGCTATGAGTCTGACACAACTCTATGGCACCTAACAACAGCAACAACAATAGATTAACAACAATAACTGATATTGGAATGGAACGATTATAACAATGTACTATAATAAAATTGCTCTTTGAGGCCACTATTAAAAATAAAGGTTACTTGAAGACAATTGCTGAGATACCACAACAGTTAATTTGATAACTGTGATGTCTACTAAGTGACTAACAATAGGGTAGCATAAACAGTACGGATACTTTGGATGAAAGGATAATTCACATTCCAGGCAGGACAGAGCAGGATGGAGTCAGACATACAAGTTTTCATCACACTACTCAGAACAATACACAATTTAAAACTTATGAATTGTTTATTTCTGGAATTTTCCACTTATTATTTTTAGACCATGAGTAACCATGAGTAACTGAAATCTCAGAAAGCAAAACCTCAGATAAGGGCTCACTGCTATAGTAGAAAAGAGAAGGAAGTTGACTGTCAAGGGTTGGATTTCTGCCATTCCTCAGTTAAACTAGAGTATGGCCCTATACTCCCAAAGGGTCTAATCAACTAGGATCTCAAATACTTGCATTTATTTATTTATTCATTTATTTATTTATTTATCTTTAGTTCTTTTTTTCTTTTCTTGTTCTACTGACCTGCAATATTTGTACATATTTATGAGGTACAATGTATGTTTTGACCCATGTATATATTGGGCAATGATCAACTCAGAGTAACTGAACTTTTTATCATTATGTTCAAAATCATCTTCTAAATATTTTGAGATATATTATATATTATTATTATTATTATTATTATTATTATTATTATTATTATATTCACCCTGTTGTGCAATGGAACACCAGATGCATTTTTCTTATCTCACTGTAACATTGTACCCATTGACCAAACTGTCTCCCTCCTCCCTCCCCTCTACTCTTCTTAGCCTCTGGTAACTCCCATTCTATTCTCAATTTCTATGAAATCAATTCTTTTAGATTTTACATATGAGTGAGATCATGTGGTGTTTGTCTTTCTGTACCTGGCTTATTTTATTTCAAATAATCCTTCAAGTTGCACTCTAACCCAGAGTGGTCACCTAAGGCCATTAACTAATGCTCAGGGGCCTGGCCATGTCCCATGCCATTTATTTTTGTTTCTTTTAAGTATGAAACAAAGGTCCCAGATCTTTTTCTCTGCATAATTGAATCCCTGATTTCCTGTGTAGTACTTCAAGGCTATTACTCTCCTGATTCTGCAATCTTACCACCATACTTGTCACTGTGAAACATAATTTTAAAAAGCATTTTGGAAAGGATTTATTAGAAACTGAGAGGTGGTAAATATCTGTTGGAGAGAGAGTGAGAGCGAGAGCAAGAGAGAGCCTCAACAGAAGATAATGTTCTCAAAACAATAGCATCGAGGCTTCAAATAGCAGTGCACTGCCTTCTAATTTCAATTTGATGTGTGCAAAACTCCTTCTTTTCCAATTCCAAATCCTGAATGAAACATGCAATAAAAATCACTGCCTGAAACATGGTGATAGCATTAATCCTCTGGCAACACATTAGAAAGGCTTTCAGCTTTAAACCCAGGACTGCCACATTGCAGCTTGGCTCATGAAATTATTTATTCATGCCTTGGTTTATAAAGTCCCTTTTTATAAGCTTTCTATCTGCTAATAATGGGCTGGAGCACTTATGTTCTCAGCCTGACAGATTCCACATTTATGAGCCTGGAAGCCCGATGCCTGGCACTGAATGGCTGCGTGAAGGGAGTAATGCCGTCTGACTAAGATAGTTTCAGCATCAAGAAGCATCAGGGACTGCATGGGTTGGGGCACTGCTGTGACTAGAGGGTTGACATGTGCTGAGTCCTGGAAAGAGGAAGGTGAGATAGAGCACTTGGTGGTTTCCAGCACCTGTATCCAAAATGTCACAGGTGGAATGAGCAGAAAGGGAGAAGAGAACTCACAGCACATGGGATAAATCTCTCCATCAAATACCAGTGATCATTCATTAGTGGCAGCATGTGCAACAGTAGGGCTGACTTCCCTCTTGCAAATAGGAAAGTGTAGGGAGAGGATATTGGTTTGCTAAACAAATTAGAAGTAGAAGCAGATTATCAAAAAAAAATTACATACGAGACCAAAATGATTTTAAGCACTTTAATATATATTTATTCACATGCAATTTATCCTTTAGGAAGGATAAGCCTACAATGAGGATAGAAGCTTATTACAGATGATTCTAATTCAATTCCTAAAGTGGGACTGCTAGTCCATAATAGTTGATTAGTTTAACCTTTCCCTGACCTTTCTAACTTGGTCAATTTCTGCTATAAAGAATTCTTATAGTGCCAGGTACAGTGGGGGATGTCTTTAGTCCCAGCACTCAGGAGGCTAAGGCAGGAGAACCTTGAGTTAGACCAGCATGGGCTACATAGCAAGACCTGCCCTACTCCATTCCCCCAAAAAACATTTCTCATCATACCATGTAACTCCCTTTCTCAGCACTCACCACAGTTAAAATTTTTATTTCATTACATGTGTATGTATACGTGTGTGTGTGAGAAAGAGAGAGAGGGAGACAGAGAGAGAGGGAAAGAGTGAAAGAGAGAGAGAGAGGGGGAGAGAGAGACAGAGAGACAGAGAGAGAGAGAGGGAGAGAGAGACAGACGGGGGAGGGGGGAGAAGGAAAGAGAGATTACACAAAGACACAGCGAATGACCATGGATTTTTCCCCCTTCAACGGGTATGTACAAAGAGCCTGGACTTGCTACTGAAAAAGTACTATGAATGCAAAAGAATTAAATATCTTTGTAAACATTTTAATTCAGAGTTTCTTCTAAATACTGGTGATAACTTTCCACTAAACACTGGTGATAATGAAATGACTGTAAATGACACAGCAAATCACCAAAATAATTCATGAAGAGTAAAAATATCATTCTGATAAAATATTAGCCATCATAAACAATGTTAAGATCCATTTGCTTTTATTAATGTTAAAATAATAAAAATATATTAAAGCCCAAAATTCCCTCACAATATGATTGTTGTTGCTGTTGTTAGGTGCCATTGAGTCAGTGTCCGGCTCATAGTGATCCTGTGTACAACAGGCGAAACACTATTGTCAGTGCTTCTCTGCTATTCATTGGGTTTCAATAGTGAACTGATTGGGGGGAGTGAGTTACCAGGTTCCTTCTCCCATCCCTACAGTATCTGGTGGTCCCAGGTGGTCTCCCATCCAAGTACTAACCAGGCCCAACCCTGCTTAGCTTCCAAGATCTCACAGTATCAGACACCACAGTGCTACAGCTGCAGACCACAATATGATTAGTTAAAGTTAGGTGCCGTCGAGTCAGTATCTGACTCATAGCGACCCTCATAGGGTTTTCAATGGCTGAGTGCTTCGGGATTGCCTTGGGAGTGGGTTGCCAGGCCCTTCTCCCATTTTTGCGGTGCTGGGAATTGAACTCGGGACCTCACAGACTGCAGCGCAGTGCTCTACCCACTGAGCTAAATCCCAGCCCACAATATGATTATGTCAACGTAAATACTCTGAACTAGTCTAATGGGGTAAGTGCTCACCACAGTGACATGAGTCTTAAACCCCTGATCTCTGTTGCCAAGGAAAATATATTGCTTTTCTCTTAAATTTTCTGAGCAAATAGATCACTTTTCTGTCATTGAATGTAGCCATTCTCCTGTGTTCATTTTGTTTCAGTCCACTGGCTTTTCTCATCTTCGGTCACCTCAATCCTGGTCCCATCTCAGAACTTTTGCACTTGCTATGCTCTTTTTGCCTATAGCTGTACCACTGTGCCATCTGATCCTGTCCTATCTCAGAAGCTAAGCAGGGTCGGGCCTGGTTAGTACTTGGGTGGGAGACTGCTTGGGCACACCAGTTGCTGTAGCTTGGGAGAAGGACCAGGCAACCCTCTCCCAAAAACAATCAGCCATTGAAAACCTATGAATAGCAGAGAGGCACTAACAATACTGTTTCACCTATTGTACATAGGGTCGCTGAGTTGGACACTTACTCAAAGGCACTTAACAATAACAACAATGCTCCTTTTGTGTCTACAGCCATATCACCATGGTGTCTGATTCCTTCTGATCTCGGATGCTAAGCATGGTCAGACCTAGTTAGTCCTTGGATAGGAGACCGACAGGAGTTCCTGGATGCTGTAGGCTTGGGAGAAGGACGCGGCAGCTCACTCTGAAGACAATCAGCAATTGAAAACCCTATAAATAGCAGAGAAGCACTGACATAGTGTCAAGCACATAGGGTCACTATGAGTTGAACCAAACTTGATAGCACCTACCAACAACAACAACAACATGCCCTTTTCGCAGAGCTTCCTCTTTCCCTTCATTGTAGTCACTCCAGAAAGGCCTTTCCTAACTATTCCAATGAGGCCCACTTCAACTTATTCTCTAGCATGTTCCTTGTTTTATCTGCTTTCTCATGCTTATCCTCATCTACAATTATCTTATTTGTAAGCTCATTTGCTTATAAGCATCTCTGTTTTAGGGCTCCCTTATAAGAATGTAAGTACCTTCAGTTCAGGAGAACACATCTATCTTCTTATGTGTATAGCCCTGATGTCCAGCAAAGAGTCTGGCATATAGTTGGAACTCAATAAATATATACTGAATGAATAAATGAATGAATGAATAGAAAAACAGAGAAGGGAGTGAGTGAGTTATCTTTTTACTATATAATACCAAAAGTTTGATGACACTCCTGAATGGGGTGAGATAATACTGTATAAAGGTTGCTATTAAACTGTCTAATGTCAGTTGAGTTGCCCAGCTGCCTAGGAATTTAATCACTTAGGTTAGTATTTACAGTGTACTTCAGGACATACCTGCATTTCTCTATTTGGTTCCCACAACTATCCCATAAGTAGGAAGGGCAAGAACAGGGGCAGAATCACTTGTGTTCTTCATAGGCATAGGCAAGCACTTCCTTAACAAGACTCCAATTGCCCAGAAATTGCACCAAGAATGAACAAACAGGATTACATAAAACTCAAAAGCTTCTGTACAGCAAATAAAACAACAGAGTACAGAGAATGGGAGAAAATCTTTGCATCCTACACATCTGACCAAGGACTAATTTTTAGAATACACAAGGAATTTAAGAAATCAAACACCAAAATAACATCCCAATAAATAAGTGGGCATTGGAACTGAATAGACAATTCTCAAGAAAGGAAATACAAGAAGCCAATAAACACATAAAAAATGTTGAATATTTCTATCCTTTCCTTAGGGAAATGAAAATCAAAACAACACTGACATTCCATTCACACCAGTAAGAATGGCCAGTATAAATGAAATGAATAACAACAAATGTTGGTGAGGAACACTTTTACACTGCTAGTGAGATTGTAAATTAGTTCAGCTACTTTGGAAACCAATATGGAGGTAACTTGGAAAACTAAGAATAGAACTTCCATATGACCCAGCAATACTACTCCTGGTAATATACCCAAAAGAAGATAAATCATACCACAGGAACATTTGCTCTTCCATATTTATGTAACACTTCACAGTTGCAAGGGTATGGAATCAACTAAGATGCCCATCAATAGAGGAGTGGATTAAAAAACTATAGTATATATACACAATGGAATATTACTCAACAGTAAAGATAAATGAAATAATGTCATTTGCAGCAAAATGAATGGAACTACAGAACATCATTTTAAGCAAGTTAACCCAGAAATTGAGCTGGGGTTTAGCTCAGTTGGTACAGTGGTGCTCTGCACTCTCTGAAATCCTGCAATTCAAAAAATGGGAGAGGATATGGCAATCGACTCCCAAAACAATCCTGAAACAATCAGCCATTGAAAAATCCTATGAATAGCAGAAAAGCACTGATATAGTGCTGGGCATGGTACACTGCTGAGTAGTGTTTTGCGCAGTCCCCCCATGTGTCAGTCAGTTTGCCGTACAGTGAAAGCTTGTTGTTGTGATGCTGAAAGCTATGCCACCCATATTATAGATACAGCAATGTTACCTCTGGTAGACAGGTTTCAGCTGAGCTTTGAGACTAAGACAAATTAGGGTGAAGGAAATGGCAAACCCACACCTGAAATAATTAGCCATGGAAAAGGCTATGAGTAGCAGAGAAACACTGTCAGATATAGTGCTGGAAAATCACCCCCCCTGGTTGGTGCACTCAAAACACAACAGGGAAAGAGCTGCCTCCTCAAACTAGATTCAACAATAGTGACAGGAATGAAGTTAAGCTGCAGGCCCTCCACTGGCTGATGTGGCACAACTCAAAATGAGAAGAAAAATCTGTAAACATCCATTAATAATTGGAACATGGAATGTACATAGTATGAATCTAGGAAAATTAGAAATCATCAAAAGGAAAACGGAGTGCATAAATATCAACATTCTAGGCATCAGTGAGCTAAAATGGACTGGCATGGGCCATATTGAATCAGACAATTACTTTGTCTACTATGCCAGGAGGGGCTGGGATTTAGTTCAGTTGGTAGAGCACTGCGCTGCAGTCTCTGAGGTCCCGAGTTCGATTCCCAGCACCACAAAAACGGGAGAAGGACGTGGCAATCCACTCCCAAGGCAATCCTGAAACAGTCTGCCATTGAAAACCCTATGAGGGTTGCTATGAGTTGGATACCGACTCGACAGCACCTAACAACAACAACAACAACTATGCCAGGAATGACAGATTAAAGAGAAATGGGGTTGTACTCATCATCAAAAAAGACATTTCAAGATCCGTCCTGAAGTACAATGCTGTTAGTGATAGAATAATATCCATATGCCTCCAAGGAAAGCCAGTTAATATGACTATCATTCAAATTTATGCATCCACCACTAAGGATACAAATGAAGATAGGGAAGATTTTTACCAGCTCCTGCAATCTGAAATATATCGAACATGCAATCAGGATGTCCTGATAATTAATGGTGACTGAAATACAAAAGTTGGAAACAAAGAAGCCTCGGTAGTTGGAAAATATGGTCTTGGTGACAAAATGGTGCTGCAGATTGCATGCCAGAATTCTGTCAGACCAATGACCTTTTTGTTGCAAATACATTTTTTTACCAACTTAAATAGCAACTATACACATGGAATTCACCAGATGGAACATACAGGAACCAAATTGATTACATTTGTGGAAAGAGATGATGGAAAACCTCAATATCAAAAGTCAGAACAAGACCAAGTGCTGACTGTAGATCAGATCATTAACTGCTCATATGCAAGCTCAAACTAAAACTAAAGAAAATGAGAGCAAGCATACAAGAACCAAAGTATGACCTTGAGTATATCCCACCTGAGTTCAGAGACCACCTCAAAAGCAGGTTTGATGCGTTAAACACTAATGATCAAAGACCAGACAAGTTGTGATATGACATCAAAGACATCATTCGTGAGGAAAGGAAAATGTTACTAAAAAGACAGGAGAAAAAGAAAAGACAAATTACATGTCAAAAGAGACTCTGAAACTTGCCTTGAATGTTGAGCAGCTAAAGTAAAAGGAAGGCATGACAAAGTTAAAGAACTAAACAGAAGATTTCAAGCACAGCTTGAGAAGACAAAGTCAAATATTATAATGACATATGCAAAGAGCTGGAGACTGAAAAGCAAGAGGGATGAACACACTTTGTTTTACTCAAGCTTAAGGAATTGAGGAAAAAAAATTCAAACCTCGAGTGGCAATAGTAGTGGAAGATTCTACAGGGAAAATATTAAATGACACAGGAAACATCAAAAGAAGATGGAAGGAATACACAGCATCATTATATCATAAAGAATTGGTGGATGACCAACTATTTCAAGAGGTTACATATCATCAGGAGCCAATAGTACTGAAGGATAAAGTGGAAGCTTCCTTGAAGACCCTGGCAAAACACAAAGCTCCAAGAATTGATGGAATACCAATAGAGATGTTTCAATAAACAGATGCACCACTGGAGGTACTCACTTATTTATGCCAAGAGATTTGGAAAACAGCTACCTGGCCAACTGACTGGAAGAGATCCATATTTGTGCCTATTACCAAGAAAGAGGATCCAACTGAATGTGGAAGTTATCAAACAATATCATTAACATCACATGCAAGCAAAATTTTGCTAAAGATCATTCAAAAGTGACTACAGCAGTATATAACACAGACAGAGAACTGCTGGAAAATCAAGCCAGATTCAGAAGATGGTATGGAATCAGGTATGTCATTGCTGATGTCAGATGGATATATTAGCCAAAAGCAGAGACTACCAGAAAGGTATCTATCTATGTTTTATTGATTATGCAAAAGCATTTGACTTTGTGGATCATTACAGGTTTTGGATAACATTGTGAAGAATGGGAATACCAGAGCATTTAATTGTACTCATGAGGAATCCATACATAGACCAGGAAGCAGTTGTTTAGACAGAATAAGGAAACACTGTCTGGTTTAAAGTTAAGAAAAGTATGTGTTAGGGCTGTATCCTTTCACCGTACCTCTTCAATCCCTATGCTGAACAAATAACCTGAGAAGCTGGACTTTATGAAGACAAATACAGCATCAGAATTGGAGGAAGACTCATTAACAACTTGCATTGTGCAGATGGTACTACTCTGCTTGCTGAAAGTGAAGAGGATTTGAAACATTTACTGATGTAGATGAAAGAACACAGGCCTCAGTATGGATTGTGCTTCAATATCAACAAAACAAAAATCCTTACAACTAGGTCAGTAAGCAACTGCATGATAAATGGAGAAAAGATTGAGGTTGTCCAAGATTTTGCTTTAGCTGGTTCTACAATCAACATCCACAGAAGCAGCAGTCAAGGAATCAAAAAACACACTGCATTGGGAAAAACTGTTGCAAAATACTGCTTTAAAGTGTTGAAAAGTAAATGTCACATTGAAGGCAAAGGTGCACCTGACTTATCCCACGATATTTTCAATCACATAATACTGTTGTGAAAGCTGGATGTTGAATAAGGGAGACAGGAGAAGAATTGGTGCTTTTGAATTATAGTGCTGGAGATGAATATTGAATATATTGTGGACTGCCAAAAGAACCAACAGATCTGTCTAGAGGAAGTGCAACCAGAGTGCTCCTTGGAAGTGGGGATGGCTAGACTGTGTCTTACGTATTTTGGACATGTAGTCAGAAGGGACCAATCGTGAGAGAAGGACATCATGTTTGGGAGAGTGGCAGGTCAATGACAAACAGAAAGACCCTCAACAAGGTGGATTAACACAGTATCTGCAACAATGATTTTAAACATAAATAAGATCCTGTGCCTGGCACAGAATGGGGGAGGGTTTCATTCTGTTGTACATATGTTCCCTATGCGTTGGACCGAACTCCACTGCACCTAATGACAACAACAAACAACCCAGGTTCCGAAAGAGAAATACCCTATGTTCTCACTCATATGTGGGATCTTAATCAAACTTGAAGGAAAAAATTTATTAATATTTAGATACATAAAATGAATAATTATACTCATCTAAGAATGGAAGGGCTGGGATTTAGCTCAGTTGGTAGAGCACTGTGCTGCAATCTCTGAGGTCCCGAGTTCAATTCCCAGCACCGCAAAAACGGGAGAAGGACCTGGCAATCCACTCCCAAGGCAATCCCAAAACAGTCAGCCATTGAAAACCCTATGAGGGTTGCTATGAATTGGATACCGACTTGATGGCACCTAACAACAACAACAAGAATGGAAAATACAAGTAGGCCAGATATCTGAGGGGACAGGGGATCAGTGGGTGGGAGTGGAGGGCAGGAAAGGTGGGAAGGAGAGGAGAAACTCCATAGAGGGTAAAGAGGGAGAGGAAAAACTCAAAATACATGGTGCAACTATATGAATACATAAATAAGAGAATGAAAAAAATCAACTAGAATAAAACCCATAAGTGCATATGGTTTTTATTACATATTAATTAAAATTCCTACTTTTTCTTCTCTTTAATTCATACTGTTCTGTAAAATATGTTAGACAATTAATGTGTATGTAAAATTGATTTATAGCTGCATAATGGATATAGCAAATGGCTTATTATGCTGTACCCCACTAACATTTATAAATAAAAATAAAATAAAACATTTTATGATAAAAGAGTAGCTTACAAATATTGTAGAAAAACAATTTTTTATTAATAAATGTTAGGGGGCTACAGAGTAGTGAGGCTTTTGCCTTTTCCATTGTGTACCTATTATATCATTTTTGGTTACACTTATATCAACTATATAACTTATGAAACTCTCCCATTCATATGTGGTAAAAATTATATGCAATTATGGGTTATAATCCCTTGTTTTTTCCTATGTATTCATTTAGTTGCATCATGTAATTTGAGATTGTCCTCTCCCCCTTTTTAGCCCTCTGTATTATTTCCCCTTCCCACCCTGCTTCCATAATCACAATGATAAAAGAAGAAACAAACATTTGCATGCACTTAGGAATATGCAAAAATAAAATATACAGGAAAAGTAAAAAAAAGAAAAAAACAAAAATCGCTTGTGTTTTCACAGATGAAGAAGTGAAGTTCCAGGAGGTTAAATTATTTTCCCAAGTCATGCATGTGATAGGCAGCTCAGTCTTCCTTGACTTTCCTACTATACCAGCCAGGGTTTGACTATTTATTTCCAAACAAATCATTCATTATGTATTTATTCTTTCCATTAGCCTAGATAGGGCATCTACAATTATAAAGTATTCCCTTAGGCACTGAGCAGCACACAAAGACATTCAGCCATAATTTTTCTCTCTGGAAGATCAAAATGCACAAATGGCTCACTCACCTAAGTATATTTGAGTGAAGAGTCTAATGAGCAGGAAAATCCCAATGTTATTAAGGTGTGAAAACCGGGATTGTGTAATAGTGCAGTAGGCCTCCAGGAAAAAATGACATTATAGCTCTTCCTGGAAAAGTGCTTACAATTTTAACAGGAGAAAAGAAGAGAGAACATTCTACAGAGAACAAAAGGAAACAGGGAAACATGATGTGCTTTCTGAAACTAGTAGTTAATTAAAGGAAATGTTAGAATGGAGGGGAAACTCTGGAGGTAAGACTACAATTAATGTTAAATCACAATTGCAATTTGGTGCTTTTAACATTTCAAAAAGGGTTCTTTTTACCTTGTTGTTGTTGTTGTTGTTGTTAGGTGCCATCGAGTCGGTATCCAACTCATAGCGACCCTCTGTCCAACAGGGGAAACACTATTGTCAGTGCTTCTCTGCTGTTCATAGGGTTTTCAATGGCAGATTGATTTTTGGGAGGGGGTTGCCAGGTCCTTCTCCCAAGCCTACAGCTTCTGGTGTTCCCAGGCGGTCTCCCATCCAGGTACTAACCAGGCCTGACCCTACTTAGCTTCCGAGACCTGATGGGATCGGATGCCACAGGGCTATGGCTGCAGGCTCTTTTTACCTTAGTAAAATGTTAAGGCAGCTGTCGTAGAAATATAATAGTCATGTGCCATAGAGGAAGCTGGACATACCAGCTGGTAGCAGGGTCAAGAAAATGAGATCTTGGTGCCCCAAGGTTCAAAGTTTTCAAAGGAAGAGGGGTCTGTGGCCAAACCTATTAATGTTAAAAGTTTGTAATTCTATTAATTGTTCGCTATGAAATATCTCCATATGGTAGAATATATTTTTTCCACCTAGAATTCCTTAATTTAACTTTCATTAAGGTAAAAAGTCAAAAAATTATTTAAATTTACTTGGAAAAAATAATAAAAATTAGTTATTTCCATGATAGTAAGACTTTGTGACTGAATATCTAAATAGATCTATACAGACACAGAGACATTAATAAATAATGATGGATTCATAGTCATGATAATAATTATCTTAAAAGCAACAGCTTCTTGAAAACCTACTATATACTAATTACTCTTAAATACATTATTTCTAATCCTCACAAAGACTGTCAGCTAAATAACATTATCTCATTTTATAGATGAAAAACTGGGGCTTGTAGAGATTGAGAAACTTAAAACAAAATCACTCTGACAATAAATGGAAAAACCAAGCATGGGCCAATATCTGAACCTCTTTGTTCTTTCTGTTTATTATACCACCTCCAAATTAGGTGCTGGGGTTTAGCTCAGTTGGTAGAGAGCTGTTTCACATTCTCAGAGGACCTGGGTTCAATCCCCAGTACCACAAAAAGAGGAGAAGGAAGTGACAATCCACTCCCGAAGCAATCCTAAATCAGCCGTTGAAAACTCTGTGAGGGTCACTATGAGTTGGACCCAACTTAATGGCACCTAACAACACAACTAACCTCCAAAATGTTGGGGAGTACAACATAGGACTTATAAGGCTTTCTCTTCTTTTGTCTGGAATAATTACTCATAAATATTAGGACATAGAAAAAAGCTCAAGTAATATAGCATTTACTAGGTGGAATTTAAGAGATCTAACAGAGGAATTAAAGGAATACCTTGCAAGATAAGACTTGTATAAGTAAAGAGACAAAAACAAAAAATAATTATTAGCTGATAGGCCATCTGATAGTCATTTACACCCAGCACTGATATAAATAAAAAAGAAAATGTATCCCTGATTGTGTTATGGTTAAAATATTTGTATACTACTATTATCACTATAAAAGGAACATAGACTTGATTTGACCAAGCTAAAATGAATAAAGTACTTAATATTCATCGTTGGTGAAGCAAAAGAATTTCAACTGAGGTAGAAACATTACCAAATGCCAAAATAGCAAGTCAGAATAAAAATGTGACAAGGAGCTTAACTGTTTCTTCTTGAAGATTTTATACAATAGAGAATCAAGGCAGCAATCTTCACTCATTACAATTACCTTTAGGTCACCTTTACAACCTAAAATGAATATTTTATGGGTGGCATAATTTATTTCAATAAAGCCTCCTTCATTTACCATGTTATTTGGATATCTACTGAGCAGGACCTCCCTGGGAGATGGTGTGGTCTGGCAGTTAAGAAGACAGACTTGGGTTCTCAATCCCTTCCCACATCTTACTAACTGTGCTATATTGCAGACATTAGCAAACTTTCTAAGCCACAGCTTTTTTATCTATGTGGAAATGATAATAATAGAACCTTCCCCATGGAGTTATTATAAGGATTATGGAAGAGAATACATGTGCAGCTCTTATTTCAGTGCCTGGCCAGGATCAACCTTCAATAAATGTTTGTGGTTACTTTTTTTAATTGTGGAAAAGCAGACTGATATGGCAGAAAGTATAGGATATTTGGATTCAGACAGACCTAGGATAGGATCTACAAAGCCCCATTCAGTTACTTACTATTTATGGAAACTGCCTTTCAGGAAGGAAATCTCGAAGAGGCTGGATTCTTTTTTTTTTTTTTTTTTTTTTTATTAGAAATTTTTAATGTACATCATAATGTGATTCATTTTGACATGCTTTTCGTTGTGACAATTTTCATATATGCAATTTGATAAGCATTATTCATATAGGTTACCCCTTACGCTCCTCTATGTTTCCCCCCTCCCCGCTTCCTATCTAAGTTTCCCATCCAAGTCTTCTCTATCTTTTACT